>JAQIXO010000957.1:0-14637 GCA_034700305.1 Protaphorura armata
TTGATTTTGAGACTGAACTTCAGTATTCAAATTTGTATCCTCGTCCTGACGAACTGGCGTTGAAGTTTGATCTGGATTTTCTGGATCCATGAGCTTAGGCTTCTTGACTTGGATCTCTGAGTCTGACTCTGACTCATTCATTGTTGACGGGGAAGGTCACAGACGACCTGAAGACGGAGTTGATACTCAATGTTAAAAAATAAGGACTCCTTAAAACTTAAATTCCAGGCAAGAATGAAAATGTTAAAATTATAATTTCTTCGAGGGGTCGTCGTCCACCGTCCACGGCAAAAGTCAAAACGATTGTGAGTGAATTGAAATTATTCTGTTTCCAACTGAAGTGAAATATCAGAAAACAATGGTTTCATTAGCAACGGGAAACAAAAAGATGTCTGCAGGTAGAATTATGACATAATTTGTCCAGCATGACAACGGAATGTTTCTTTTGATGCATCCTAGTTCACTATGGTACGGGTTGTATACTTCGATACCTCGACCTCCGGTAATGTGGCTCACGTTTTAACATCATATCTTACGGGCCTCATGAAGACACCCTTAGAGCTTGTCGGGGGTTGTGCAAATATTTCACAATTAAAGATAAAATTACGATAGGCCTGAGTGGAGTCTGTAGTTTGAAATTATTATGCATCAAATTTTCGATAACTAATAGTTCAGTAGATTCTATATTGAATCAACACGGTATTATTTCATTCGTCTTGTTTCCGTCAGGCTCGGCTGCAATACGCAACAAAATAACAATATGATGGCATGGCTGAATAGAGGAGGACACAATTACACAATATGTGAATGAATGCATATAAGATTTGCAGTACACGCTTTTTGATAACATTGGATTTAAGTGGTTCCGTAGATTTTCAATATAAATATTCCGACGAATTTCTTCAACTTTAGAAACTTGTCAACTTCAGTTGGTTGAGGTACATCCAGACATCCACTTCGCTTTATATGTTGAGGAAATTTCGATGATTCACCGTAAATGAAATCACGATAACCACAGTTTGAATATCAGTTTCCGATTTTGTGGTTTCAAGGATTATTCATATTTAGTAGCGCTGCAATCTATAGAAAAGGGGAAAAAATGAGTGAGGAACAATACGTAATGTTGAGTCAGACAAAATCCATTCCCTTGATTCTGTTGAGATACAATCCGTAAACGTAAAAAGTGTATTAAAGAGATACGTTTTCGAAATGAAGTTCAGCAAACCTGCAAACATCTATTTAAAAAGTGTTGTAGTTTTATTTTTATTGACTCTGTTAGGAGTCGTAGCAAATGCAAGTCTGACGAATTTTTATCCTACCGCTGCTTCCGAATTAGATGATTTGCTTGAAGTTTGCAAAGAGAAACGAGTTAGTGGAGTTGAAGAAACAGTTGTAAGTTTTTATTATAAATTTTAGTTTGGCACTAAATTATTTTGCTCACACTCAGAATTTAGATAATATTAAGAGGAGTATCAGAGAAAAAATGTGTGTTTTGTTTAGGGTTTGGAAATCAGGTGTAGATTAGATCGGCTGTACCACCAGAACAGATATTCTATTGAATATTTACATTTAGACTTTAAAAAAGTCTGATCTAATGTCTTTTTAAACCAGAACGAACTTGACGTTTGTCTCCGAAGAACGCTTGCAAATCCGAGGTCCATGGCGAACATCTCCAGTAATGATAATAGGATTCTAGAGTGTCGAGATCCAAGGAATTACAGAGAATGCTTCAACCCAGTCGCAAGGAAAATTGATGAGTGCGTGCCTGGACGAGGAAAGACTGTGCAAAAAATTCAGAATGCTTTGTATAACCAATTCTGTATGGATGGAGGGAATGTATTGAAAAGTAAGACAAGCTTTTTTGAGTTTGAATAAACTAATAACATGGTAAGTTTTTAAAATCTGTCCGATCTTGTAAAAGTTCTAGAGAGGTCGGCGGTGGGAGATGGTTGTTCTCCAAATTATGAAGTTTCACAATGTACTTCTGATGCACAACGAAACGACTGGAACAGTTTGGATGAGTGCAAGTAATACTACTGCAAATATTTTTCATTTACAAATATTACACTTTTCTAACTTGGTTTTAATGGTTACAGAAGTTTTCGTGCATTCAGACTGTGCCAAAACACAGCCATGTCGCCTTGTTCGAATGATGCTTTGACGAAATTAATTTTAGATTCATACGGGCAAGTTGGAAAGGACTTGAATTGTTCCACTTCAATATCAATTGGAGCATTTATTATCCCAATGACATGGTCGGCCTATTTGTCTTGCTTCTCACTTGTATTCTCTACTAGTGTGTTACTTTACGATTAATTCATGAAGTTGAAAAGTGCTTCTCATTGTCATTCATTCATTCTAGAATTTCTGTAATATCACATATTTTTCAAAACTAAATATGTTCTAATGTTTTATGCGAATGTCATTTATTTTTGAAATAAATACATAACTGTTGGGACAATATGTCATGTCATGTGTGACTTTATCAATTCAATTCTTGTTTTTTCTGCATACATTAGGGTTTCGAAAGATTTCAAAATTATATTGTCACAGAAAAAGACCTGCAACGATTGTTGAGAAGCTTTGATACAATGCAAATATTCTGCGGGAAAAGTCTGACTATTTTATCGAGTGCATCGTCGTATGGAATTGCTTTCAAAACACACATGCAATTATTGGAACTGGTGATTTCACATTTTTGTGAAGTAGTGTTAGGGCGATTGACCAAAAATTCTGCATATCTCTTATCCCCTCGACCTCCTTAGGAATGGTTAAATGGGCGTCTATGCTGTCTAGAAAAATCAATACTTCTTTACAAGTGAAATAAAATATTGGTACATATAAGCGTAAAGATGGATAACAGCTACTAGCTACGAAAGGAATTTCCCGTGCAAAATAAACTTGACTGCTAAATTAAACGTTTAATGGATAAAAATCAAGTTATACAATTCGCTGGTTAAAATTTTACTATACAATTATTATTCTTCGGATGTGCATGGTACAATATAAAGTCAAATAAAGAAATTATCATTTCCGTTTCGAGCTAAAGTGTGACTCACACACATGTATAATGAAAACCAGTAAATATTACAGGAAATGAAAACCGACCGGACCTTACTTATTTTGACTGGACAAGTGGATTCATAACTGTGACATATCAGTACGGAATTATTTGTCTTCAACCCATCACCATAAAAATGTACTATTTTTGTTTAACTCTTCTTATTTTTATTGTCCCTAATTTTGTTGGGAGCCAGGAATTCCTTCCATTTCCGACACCGATTGCAGAACTCACTCGGATTCAAGTAGAATGTGAGACAAAAGGGATTCTAAGAATCAAGGAGACAAAGGTACAGTAATAATTAAGCCAAATACAATATTTTATGGTTTTATAATAAAACCTAGAAATTGTCTGACAAGGTAAGATGTGTAAATAGACATGCACTACAGAGCGTACCATTTTGTTACAGCGCACAGGCAGTCTCAAAGCCAACATACTTTTTTGCATGCTACACCAAGCAAAAAAAGAGAATTGGTTTTGGTACACCCTGTACAACGGCTATTATTTGCTATTATTTATGAACCACACTGTACAAATTCAGACGGAGAGATGAATTTTTAATAATCAAATTTTTTACTTATTTTGTAGATCGACGCGAAGAAATGTCTAATGAGTGCGAGAGCGATACCTTCAGACTCCAGTGACATTCCCAATACCGTGGAAATTATGATGACAGAAACCGAGTGTTCAGATGTTTCAAAACACAATGAGTGTTGGACCCCTGTCATTCAAAAAATTAACTCTTGCATTCCGGGAAGAGGAGATACTGTTGGCAAGATTTACAAAGCATTGAGCCAAACGGTTTGTCAAAATGGTGAGGACAGTTAGTTGATAATTTTTTTTACAACGATATGGTAAGCTGCTGTTTTTGACTAATTAGTGGGAAATGAACGAGAGAGATTTATTTATCTCCATTGGAGACTTTCCATACTAGAAGGTGTACTAAAGTGCAATTCTTTCCTGAAATCTAGGGAAGGGCAGATCGCCACTTAAGGAAGACGAACTCTGTAATCCAGTCCATCACACGACGGAATGTAGTAAAAATGAAGAAATACTGTCATCAGATCTCTGCAGGTTAATTTATTTTCACTAAAGCGTCTCTTTGAAATTATAATTCCAGCAATTATGTTTATATTGAGGACCTGGATACCCAGATTGAGGACTTATTATTTATGTAATTTTTCAAATTCCAGAAGTTTCAAAGCACAGCGTGCCTGTGAAAAGAGCGCTTTGGGGACTTGCAAAAATGAAGATCAAAAGGAGTTAATTTTTAAGAGCCTGGATGAAGTTGGGAAAAATTTGAAATGTGCTGGAAGTTTCATACGATCATTGACATGCATTACAACTCTTGCACCTCTTCTACTTCTAGTTCTCATGTTTATTCGTTTTTAATCCGATATAGCGATATACAATACAATACGTCAAATCGTTTTGTTCAGTAAGCCTTACAACGAAGAATCCGTATAAATATCATCATCAGCAGGCATATGCATGAATGATTGACCTATACCTTAGCAGTATATCATTAATAAGACTTCTGTATCTGTCTGTAGAGCTTTGTTTTACAGTTCTACGTATTACGAAACTTGAATATTTGTGAATTAAACAATCATTAATTGACAACCTGGTTATATTTGCATATCAATTCATATTTGCTCATCGAGGTTTCCCTCAAAATGCCGAAAGTACTGCCAGAGTAGGTGGTGGTCATGGATAACGATCTCCTTGTGTATTGAAATACTTCCAGGTTCCAACTTCACAAATCCAAAAACTATGTAACGTCGTAAACGGTAAACGGAGGGTTGAATTTGAGACATCCTGCCCCAGTGCAGTATACCAGCGCCCTAATAAAATACGTAAATCCGGAATTGTACCCTGTAAAAATAAAAGATTCAAGCACAAGATTTTATTTTTTGATGACAACCAAAACTGTCTTGGATGTTTCCTGTCCAAGTGGATTTAAACAGAAACTCGAAGCGTTGTATTAAAGGTGAACAACACAAGTTGTAACGTACTAATAATAAACGTGATGAATAATAATTAAGCAATTTGACTTGACTGTGAGCAAACTCCCGCACCCTGCCTTGCCTTTCACATTGCACTCTATCATTTTGGCTAAACTTTACGTAGTAGTTTATTTATTCCGTATTTATCTTACAAGTTTGAACTATGACCCGATTACTGAATCCAGTTTTTCTAATTTTTTCCATCCTCTTAAAATGTTGCATTGCTGGAAGTGAAGGTTTGTATTATTAGTCTGAGCTATTAGTACAATAGTAGTTTGAGTTAGTATGTATTTAATTGTGTTTCAAATTTTAACTAGAGAATGAGACGACGACTGTGTGTATCGCTGTACGTTTAGCACTGAATTGCATTAGTGTAATTCGAGAAGAAGAACACGGACGGCATTGCAAGTGAGTTTTCCTCGAGTTCAATTTAGTTTATTGCAAAGCTACACGTGTCTCCGATACTTAAATGAGTTCATTTTTGTCAGAATTATCAGATGCCAAGAACAAACTTTGGAGGAATGTGACCCGAGTGCCCTAGTACTACAGAGTAAGAAAATCCGTGATTTGAAGAAACAGTTTGGATGTTCCCCTGCCTCAACTATCTTTTTCAGTTTCACACTACTCTCATTTGTTTTATTTATATTTGATACTCTTGTGGTAATATAATCTAATGGAATGAATTTCGTCTGTCTTTTTGACAATTATTTTGCATTTGGTTCCAAAGTATTGGTGCCGTCGTTGTTTCGTTGGAACAAGATCGTAAAACCGAATTTTGGAGCTGTAGAAAATGGATTCTTAATCAATCATCCTGCTTAAGAAAACTAATCCTCGAGCCAACATTATAAAAAATCGTTGTCTCTGGATTGCTGTAGTATTTGAGACAACGGTGGATTAGAAACCGGCCCCGAATAGTAACCCGGCCCCAAACACCAACCTTCTTCATGTACCCTTATGGAGAAAGTAGTGAAAGTCTGTGACCTGTGATATTACCTGAACAAATAGTAACCCGGATTTTTAATCGGTGCTTTTTGGTAAAGCGACTTCTCCTAGACATTAGTTTCAAGGTCACTTAATTTTAGAAATACCGATCTTTCCTCATACTCCAATTTATATGCAGGAGAAGCATGACATGAATAAACGGGTGCAAGGTTACATTTTTGGCAAGTCAGGCTAACGCAATATTATGTAGGAATCAATTGAGCATAAACAAATGAATTTCAGTGCTCAAGGCATGGCGAGACTCAAGCTTTCAGCCAACTGTGGATCAAGTTCTTAAAATACGGAAAAGTCCGTAATCTGTATTAGTTTGCGAACCAGTTCTCCATTCGTTTTAATCGGTTTGTGAATCTCTCACCCCAATAAGGTATTGTATAGTCATATTTTTTTACACTAACTACAATAAAGACAAGACAGGAAATATTGTTCACCTCATTCAAGAATAGGCGAATTGGCATTTGCCTATTATATTTGAGAAGAGATTTTTTAAACAAACTTATGAAATTTACGGAGGGAATCTGGACTTCAGATTTTTTTTTGTTACCTATCTTCATATAATAATTAGGTAATCTACCAAAATTGTTTTTTTCTTTAAAGTCACGTGTTGATTGTAAGAGAAATTACCATTCTTAACAACAAAATTGAAGTTTAACAAACCTTACTCTGCCAAACATTCCTAAAATGTGCACTTTTTGGAAATTAGCTTGCACTCGATCATAGTTTCACAGATATTGTTGATTGGGAATTTTTTCAATCAGGTGTACTTATGAAACAATAGTTCATGGGTCGGCAGTTTTGGAAGAAGTCAATTTCCAGGTGAAAGGTTCTGCGCAATATAAAGGACTAATTTTCAAATCGATAATATTCTCTGAGTTAAAGATACAAAGTCATGCAAAGATGTTGTAATGTGATCATCCAATTTTGGAACACACCATGCTAATGTCGAGTTGTCAGAATACAGTAACGCTGCGCCGTCATCTTGTGGGTCCAATTTTATAAATAAGTTACAGCAAGTTTTTGACGAAATATATTTCTGTGCTTTGGTAATTGTATTATTATTTCGGCGAATGTTCCTAAAATTCCAGCCTGGAGAGTCTAAGTTTGACTCCTAGATTGAATCCAGACGAGAGAAGGTATTGATTTTTCTTAATGCTGGCCTCATTTGTCACTACAGTGAACAAAAGGTAGTAAATTTCCAGAATAGAGAATTTGCATCCTAAATGTTGTTTCCGATAGTAATTTGAGACTATTAAAGATTACATTTTGCTTCATAGAGATCTAAATAAATGGCATACATTTCTACAAAACATCAATATAATTGAGTACGAATTTTACAGATTAACAAAACGTTAGGACAACAACAGAGGTACATTCAGCTCTGACATCCTCAAATATGGTAATTTAATTTAACATACAAAATACTAAAGACAAGAAACATTGAATTGATAGATTTTGAAATCTTTTCTAGATTAACTTCAAGAATGGTAATATATTGCACGTTCTTGTTGCGTTTGCAACAATGTATATCAGTACAGAAGTACAGGCACAAACAACCCTTGTTAACGAAGGGCATTGGGACGGACTACGGATTCAACTGTCTCAAATGATTGGAGAATTGAGACAGAAATGTGAGATAAGAGGGAAATCACTTCCAGCTGTCAGAAAGGTGAATCAAAAAATTTTCAGTTAATGTACCATAGTAGCAACTTTTATATTTTCTCACGAAAAAGTCCTTCTGGTAACGTCATACGTTTAAGGGAGCGTCTGTGTACAGTTTGGAATGTATGTATTTCAGATCAATTGACCACAAAAGTTGACTTTAACAATAAATAAAATTGAATCTGATCTGTAAATGTCATCCAAGCTTAATGGCTACGCTCATAATATCGCCTCCAGATTCGAAATGAATGAATGATTCCAGGGTGGGCGAACCAAAAATATTTCAAGCCTGTACATTGTGGTCATATCGTTGGACATCCTTGTCTTCCAGATATATTCCATAACGGGCGGATGTTATGTTTGTCGTAATTCAGATTTTCAACTTTGATCGGCTCGGTAGGCACATTTTTCCACACAGGAGTTTAATGCAATGCAATGCACACACGCTGGTAAAGATGAACAGCGTGATTTTATTGGTCGGATTAATTAATTATACTATCTAAAATTTTATTGCAGCATCAAATTAATTTGCTATACTACATGGTGTGAATACTATGAAACTTTTTCTGTCCAGGATGAAATAGAAGCTCTAGAGGGATGTGTCCATCCAGAGTTTAATAAATTGGTGAATGATCTCAATTCGTACAATGCGGACGAGAGAACTGAGGCCCAGAATGCTATTACTCAATTCAGGAATGGAAATTCGCTTGAGCCCAATCAAATTGACTCACTTACAAAATCATTGGCTGCTCCTATTTGTCATTTCGTTCCGGCAATGATAAAATGTATTAAACCACACATAATTACATTTCGTGAACTGTGTGCACCAGATACAGTCGAAGTGAGCAAAACATTGTTTGAATATGTCGATGTGATGGTAAAATCCACTTGCAAGAATGGTGGAAGACGTGTCGTTGGTAAGTTCCAAACTTCAACAGTTCTTTCTATTTATTCATTTACGTTGCAATATTGGCCGGTAGTATTAAGTCCAACCAAACGTAACGTGAAACTTGGCATGAGTTTCTATAATTTGATATGACAAAATCACTATTTCATTATGTCTAATTTCAGAAATTCTAGCCACCGGCGGAATGTATTGCTCCGAATCAGTTAGCAGCCATTCTATCGAGTGTTTGACAAATTCTAAATTACTGTCGGAGAACAATAATGTCGTTACAACACCAGAGATGTGCAAGTAAGGTTTCAATAAAATATTGCGTGGTATTGTATTAATACGTCCTATTATTCAAGGTCGCTCGGAGCCGTTCACGACTGTCTTGATTCTAGTCTAAATACTTGTGAAAAGAAACAACCTACCACTATATCGAAGTCAATATTGGAAGAAGTACGACCTTGGTTGTCCACATCATGTCTCACTAGCGGAAGTGCACAAAATTATGGTGGTCTCATAGCCATGATTATCTGTACCTGTCATCTTGTTTTTTCAAGAGTTTTATTTATGTAATTTCAGAATTAGATAATATTTTAGAATTACATTAGTGGGTTTAGTTAATACACTAACTATAGTACAATTAGAGTGACTTCCGTCAATTTTTTGGGGATAATTTCCAGCTTTTTAGCCAATTGGTTGGCGGTGTTATTTTCTGGTAGACAATGGCTAATAATAGCCGCGCTGATCTGACTTCATAAACATTCAAAAATGTTACTACTAATGTACTGCTTCTAAAATTTCATCGGAAATACTGTATTGAATTCGAATCACGCTACAACACCCTCCCGCCGAACTCTGTACCGTTCAGAAAATTGGTTCTTCCTAAGAAAACATTTTTCTTTTCATTCTCTATACTCTTTTCTGAGGGTTTATGTTCTTCCCAAATTGGCCTTAACTTTTGTAAAGTAAAATCTCAGAATAGTTTAGAATACAACTGTCAAACTAAATGATAAATTCTACAAGTATTGACTAGCATTGATGCACGTGTCATGTTTGATAAATAAACAAATAGCGAGGTAACATTAAGAATTAATGACTTCAAACACATATCGATAATTGCTAGTTACAAGATGCTACTGCAATACGTTCGACTTTACTTTTCAGCTGGTCTGACTGACGTCTACGAACGGAATTTGGAAAGTTAGCGAGATTATAGTTGCTTTCGAGATTTCTTAATTAATACAAGCTTACTTGCCATCAAAATTGAGATGCTGTTCTTAAGGAATAAAGAAGATACGTACTACTAATGATCACATTGGATATTTATTATTTCCGTTATTCCACCCAAGTTTTGAGATAAACACAATAAGAACACACATTTTGCTTATTTATTGCTTAAGGTAGGTTGATTGGACACGAAGTAAATTAAAATATTTACATTCCAGTAATTTTATGACTGCCGACAGCTCTCGTCGAATAGCTTGTTGTAGTTAGTGGTATCTTCTGATTTTAAGAGCGACAGGTCTCAATGATATGATGGGAGAAGTGGTGATTATGATTCTTCCAATAGTTTGCCCAAGCATACCCAGACACTTCAGGTTTATCCGGATTTCGTAAATGTTTCAAGTGGAAGGCGGAAATGAATTCAATTTTAAAGAAATAAGAAAGGGAACTGCGCACAGCCTCGAATCGATCAAATTCCTTACGTAAAATAATGCCAGTTGAAGATGTATCTTTGCTGTTGTCCATGCACTGAGCACATGGCGAGTTGTGTTACTTCCGACTTCAAAGTTTGCATTACTTGACTGCGTGAACTTTTTCCAATTCTGGGGCTTAAAAAGCCACTTTTCGTAAAAATAGTTCCTATAATAGAATCACAAGATAAGTTGGACTTCTTCATTCTCCTCTCAGTCAGTCCAAACTACAAGGGAAAGTATTGATTCAATTCAATAACACACCTGAAATGTACTCTGGGTTTTCAACCTGTTGAGTCGGAAACTTTTCCTCCGGACAAGGGAATTCTCAATCTTTTGTTCTACGGTTGCTAGTAGTGCGTTGTAGCATTATTGGACGATAAAGTTTGATAAAGGTGAGGTCTACTCTTACCACTGTTCGATCAAAAAGTTTCCTTTTTTGAATGAACATACAAATTAAAAAACTTCAATCGCAGCAAAGTAAATATTTCTTTCAGAGCAGAAAAAAGATGTAATTGTACAATCGAATTCATACGGGCTACTATGATGAAAACAAACTTCCTGGACGTTGGACATCGCTCAGTCCCCTGAATTACTTGACTGTTAATTTTACAATTCGTCATGCTGGTGAGTGCTCTATATAATGCTGAACAAAACGACACTGGAGTCTGGAGAATTCGATGCTTTCTTATTTTATTAATTGCCCAGTCTGAATTACATACGTTTACGCTTGGGGTCCACTCCATGATAGAATTGGTTGGACATAATGATATGTAGTAGACACCGTCCTCCTGAACAAAGTTTTCAGGAGGAGAGTTAAAACTTTGTTCGGAAGGTAGGAATGAATGAATCTTTACAGCATATTCTATATCCCGACAATTCTAACAATTGTCGGATTCCGTATGATGAGGAATGTGTTCACAAAGTATTTATTGCTGTCAAGGAACCATTTGGAAATAAATACTTTTCATGGATTTGTATTTCAGTTCAAGTACCACAACAGAGCGGCACAATTTCTTTTTCTTATTACAACGACCTGCTTAACAATCGTACTATCAAAAAGGCATAGTAATCGTGATGTTGAGGTCCATTGGAATACGATAAGGGGCAAAGTTTCAAATATGATTGACGGATTCAGAGAGGCTTGTGAGACAAGAGGAAATATTGTCCCTCCTATCAAGAGGGTAAATGCTAAAACTACATGCTTCATATTTGCATTTCTAACAGTAAAAAAATACCGAATTAAATTATTTGACTTGAATTGATATTTCAGGAGGAAAAGGTAGCTGTGGAACGGTGTGTTCGCCTAGGGTTTGATAAACTGATGCATAAGTTCTATTCAGAGCATGTAGAACAACATGAGGATGCTGTCAATGCTATTAGTGACCTAGAGAATGGAAATGATTTAAATCCTCGCCAAGTTGATGCACTTACGAATAGATTGACTGGACCATTGTGTGAGTTCGTCCCTACAATAATAAAGTGCATTAAACCCCAACTGATCTCATTACGATCTCGCCAACTGTGCACGGCTTCAATAGTGGAAATTAATGTCAAATTAATGGACTACGTCCTGTTTATCGTCAAGTCGGTATGCAGAAATAACGGAAGACGCCTCTCCGGTAAGCGTCGTGAAAATAAAAATCAGTAAAGGTTTAAACTGACAATGAGTTCAAACTTTAAAGAATTTGATCTCTTTTAATTTAGGATGCCTACATTACGAGTACAACATTAACTTATTTCATTTTAGAATTTTTGGCAGCTGAAGGCATGGATTGCGCAAATATTTTTCTCGGACAATCCACCAAATGCTTTTCAGATCCAATAATTCTTATGGTCATGGATGAAAAGGAACTTTACACCACCTTGGAGATTTGCAAGTAGGACTGTATTAATTTTATAGGACTACCTAATGTGTTTTCTTCGTATCTAATTTTTTAACTTTTTTTAAAGTACTCTTGAAGTCATTCACAATTGTTCCACGTCGGGTTTGAGTGCTTGTAAGAAGAGAATACCACCTACAGTTTTCGAGTCTGTCTCGAAAGATACGGAGGCTTGGTTGTCGACAATTTGTTTGACCAGCGCAAGCACGACAAATAATCCAGATTTCATCATCACAATAATTTTGCATGTGTACACCTTAAGTCATTATTTGCTCTAATGTATGCGCCTGTAACATTCAGACAGCCGCACAATTCGTTAATTATAAATTATTCAACTCGGGCAAGTAAATTCTCAACAGCTACTCGCAATTCTGAATGTTTGGAGACATCTCGATTTTGAGTGCCCGTCACTAGCTGTTTTTCAGCTCATGATAAGGCATCTCTTGACCCCCTGCCTGGATATAACTAATTGGAATATTTTGGCTCGCTTTGGTTGTACCTAATACCTGGCACTGACCGTCCAGAAACTAGAAGACTAGATAATATTCTAAAACATCAACTGAGATAACATTTAATTAACTTTTATACTTATAGAATTCTTAAGGTTAAACTCAATTCTCAACTAAGCTGAGAACTGAAATTACACGTAACAACAGTTCAGCAGAGAAAAGATAAGTCTGGATTTCGTATATTATACATTGTTTGTTTCTAATATTTGTGTGCTTTAGTCCTGCAGTCGTGCATTCAAGAATGCTTATCGAATGTGACATATCTTCCAGTCGTAGCAGGTTATTCTGAAAAGATTGACCAGATAAAAAAAATATTATACCTTTTATTACTGTTCGTTCACAAAATAATTTATTGATTGAATTACTTAATAAATATGTACTATGCATTCTCAAAATAAGTGCCTGTGCTTTCATGGGAGATTTGTATGGATACTAGTATTGGCATCTTAGCCGTAATAATATAGTAGGCTTCGATTGTGGTCATTTCATTCACAATTATTACTAGCATGGGTTTTTAAACAAATAAAAAAGTTTTGAAACAACAATACCGGAAGCAATCTAGGACAAGGTTGAGAAAGGTTCTGCGCTATAGTCCTAAGTTTCAGATCGATGAAATCCTCCGGGTTACATTATGTCACACGAGAGCAGAAGAAGATGTGATTCTGTGACACACTAAACTAGTGCCGCCTGCCTTCTCTGTTCCACTGTTTTCCATCGGTTTCAATTTCATTATTTTTGTATTACATAACGCGTTCAAATTTTTGACACATAAACGTTGTTTCCGATTGTATTCTAAATTGTCCAATTTTAACATCTCAACTGTGTGTTCCCCACTGTATTCTGGTCCATTTCATTCATAACACAACGCAAGGAAAAATATTGATTTTACCATTGGACCTAGTAACACACATCTTCTCTATCTGTGCTATACCGTGTTCAAGGTCTTTAGCCTCATGAGCGAGAAGAATTCGAAACATCGGTATCGGAATCGGAACTGTCAACTGTTTAATCTTTGGAATAAATTAAGAACGTGCTTTCAACAGTTAGCTGAGCTCTCATTACAAAAATCAATTTAACTGGCCACTTTGTAGGAACGGTTCGTTGACTGTGATTACATAATTTCATCGTACAAGCAAATCACCGGTCCAATTACATCTGAAAGCAAAATACAATATTTTTATGACAGCTTTAATACGAATTAATTTTGCACGGTCCGATTGAACTTCCATATCATACGTTCTCAAGTTATAAACTATTCTCACATGCTGCATGTTCCTTTAATTTTCACTTACTTTCATTAATTAATCACCGGGATTTTTCCAAGTCCACATAACATTGTATTTATGTATGAATTATGTACCTAATATATTTGAACTCCAGAAAATGTACATGATAGAGTGCTGAGTGAATTTTATCTATTAGTTTTTGAATTCTTCCGAATCAAAATATTTGAAGAAAATGTGATAGAAAATGTGAATGTGAAATAGAAGTGCTTATTCAATACAAGTTCTTTAAACATGGTAAGAATCAAATGATCAAATCTTTAAATTCTCAAATAAAACCGAGTTACACAATACAAATACACGTGTTGGAATAATTTTCTGTTTTAGTATAACTCCAACTTGATAACTGCAAGATATTTTGTTCTTATTGGAACCGCAATAAGGTACATAATAGTCGTAGCAATAGCTGGAGACTTCCAGGAGAGCATTAATGCGGATTATTGGGATTGGACAAGATTTCAACTTTCGAATGCAATTGATGAGTTCAGATCGCATTGTGAAATAAGAGGCAAATCACTCCCAGCTGTCCAGAGGGTGAATTTAGTTGTTTAAATATTTGTAACTAAATGTGTCTAGTTAAGGGTACATTTATAAACAAAGTAGATGGGGAAAATACATGTAAAAACATGGGGTCACATCTTCAAATAAACT
>JAQIXO010000958.1:0-14632 GCA_034700305.1 Protaphorura armata
ACTTTGAGGGATTTTTTAAAATCCCCATTTATGAGTCGAGCATTCGTAGACAATTGGTCGAACCAAAATGAAAGGCTCTCGTAGAGTGCACAAAATGAAATAACAGTAGCCAGAAAAAAACCGTACACAAGTCTGACGTATGCCGCGTACACAAAGCAAAATGGGATTTGGTGCCAAGTTGTGTCAAACCCTAAATATTCCTTAAAATACCAGTACACGTAGCGATGAAATAAATCATACTCATGGAAAAATAACATACTGACAAGAAATGAATGCATAATTGAGAGTGGTTCCAACAGTGTTGAGAATATGATGACCAAGGATGGTTTATTTTGATACTTCTTGATCTCTGCCTTTGTAAGCAATGAGTCTGTTAATAATAAAAATACAGCATCGTAACCTGTCTCGGATTTAACTTTAACGACCTATACATATAAAGTTGATTGCACCCCGCCGTAGGACGGGCTTTCTGGGTGTATATAAAATTTACCTTGAAAATATTGATCCAGTTTGAAAATATTATTAATTCCATTCGCAAAAGCGTACGGACTCCGATTCACAATGAAAGCAAATGAGGAAACACATGAGCCAGCAATTAATAAGAATGAATTGACGATAAGAGCCCCAGTTGGAATTTCCTTTGAATTGTTGTAAACGTCAAGGGCCATGGAGATGGCAAGGAAAGCCATATTTGTTGGCATTCCGTATGCAACACATTTGCTCACGAAAATCTTCACTTTATTTCGTGTTCGGGTGAATGATTTGGTTTTCCTGTTCCAATCTAACGGAACGATGCCAAATGTAGAGGCGAGGGTGTAAACGAATTGGAGTCTCTTGATAACGCGTCTTGTGAGCATTTTATGTTAAATCGAAAATTGTGCTTTTCTGAATTTCTTTAAAGACAAGAATTTTCTTTACTGGCTGGATACAAAATTTAAAATGACAAAACTTGTAGGACGAATACGTATTACGTACGTAATGTACCGAATGCCGAAAACCACCTAAGCTAGGAATATTATTTGTTAATTC
The DNA here is from genome assembly GCA_034700305.1 of Protaphorura armata. Classification (NCBI taxonomy): domain Eukaryota; kingdom Metazoa; phylum Arthropoda; class Collembola; order Poduromorpha; family Onychiuridae; genus Protaphorura; species Protaphorura armata. The sequence goes on from JAQIXO010000958.1 coordinate 1,030, forward strand.
TGTGTGATTTGAGCGATACAGACTTTCCAGAAATTATGGCGTAATAAATTTTCTTAGACGGCGGAGATTAAGGCCTTTCTGATATTACTTTCGATAAAATCTGTCTCTAGAACTTCCTGACACAAATTGTTCCACGATTTCGCCCATTTTACGAGCTGCAAAGTTATTAATAATTGTCTATCGAGCTATCGTGACTCATTTGAAGAATATAATATTTGCGAGGCGGTAGCATCGGGGTATGCGACTATTTCTGTTGCTAAGCAAAGTGAAGGATAAATTCGTCATACGAAACTACAAGCTGTTGAAATAGTTTATTATTTAATAACGTTTCTTAATTATGTATTCAAACTCCTCGTGTCAATTTGACATTGACGTGTTAAAAAGTGATATGGAGGAATCCTATGGGCGTTTGGTATTTTTCATGAGTGAACTGTCCAGATTAGAATGTGATAAATTTTAAGACCGTTTTTGCGGTGGTAATTATGACACAAACAAATTAGAAATCGGACGGTATTGTATTTTTGATAATAATAATAACAATTATAATTATAATAAGGAATAGGTATTTCATAAATACTCCATCCTCTGTGTTGCGCTACAGGGTGGATCATTATATGCAAGCGGGAGCAACCACTCCTGATCACCACATCCCGCACCCCCTGTTCTTCTCAAGTGAATTCCATACAACCTGAAGAAGACCTGTTAAATGTAAGTAACCTAATTGTACATCGCATTTCATTTTTTTCAATCGGCGGAAGAGGTATCCTAGGTTGAGTCTATGAGAAAAATGTTCACTGTCCGTCCGCTCGCCTTCCAGGTGACTGTCAATTGTAATTTTGAAATGTTAAAGTATACTCTAATTCTAATTTATTATTTTCTAGAATTTTCTCTTAATTTGTGATCATGAATTGAATGGAATTAATTTCATAGAATCAGTTTTCTGGAATCAGAACTCGAGATCTCCCGTGATTAAGAATCGATCAATCGATCACCTCTGACCTCTACAGTCTACAGTTCTTGTCACACCCGAGCTTTATACTTTTCACATCTCCTGACCGAACCCCAAATTTTGCTGTGAAATCAGGAACAAAGAATTGAAGAGGGTCGGACGTTCCTTGAAGACATTCTGAGAAACCTTGGTAATTTTCCTTCATAAAAAATTGCCATTCACAATCTCCTGCTCTGATGACAGAATTGAATGAGAAACGTACTTCAGGGGCTGAATCATTGATCAGAGTGATTTCTTCTGCAGCATAATCTTTAAAGAAGTAGAAATTTAAGGAACAGGGTGATCCGCCAGGGTCTCCCGCAGGGCGATAACTTCCCACAGTCTTGTCTAAATAAGATGGCAAATCCGTGCATGTTTGTGGTCCTTCTGCTCCTGTCGCAACCACGGATGCTGGAGCTCTGTCCGCCAAATAATTTGAATCAGGATAAAAAATCCATCTGAAATCATTCAAAAAAAATTAAAATTTTGGTAAATAATTCAAGATATAAAAATAATTAATTATTCAAATTATTACATTCCTGAATTCACACAAACACGTGTTGCTTTAATTTCCGGTGGTAAACACAATTGATTTTCATTCCCAATCGTAGTAGTAGCCACAAAAGTTGACACACTTGAGAGTTTTTCATTGTACAGAATTAATTCCGGATCTGCAGAGCAGGGTGCGGAAAGCCCCGAGATGATGACAAATAATAGTATGAACATTGTTCTTCTAAAAACTACAAACTGATACGGTAATTCGGCGTGTCAATTTATAAGTAATGTCGAGACGACCGATGGAACAATAAATTAAAAAAATCTCTACGTACCATATTTTTTATGTATTGCAATTGCAATTGGTCTGACAGCACACTTGGTTCTCAAATTTGCTAATGTAACCAATTTCCATTGAACTCAAGTATCAGAGTCAGAAAATTATTACGAAATTACATCATGACACCTGAAGGTCATTAATTTTGAATTTGGACATAAACGAGCATTGAGTGTCTGAACTTGACAGGAGAACTGTAATTATTATTAAGCAACTCACCGTCTCCCGGTCACATGGACTTCCTACTTGAGTCCAATTGAAAAATCTAATCCTATATTTCTGGATTGAGCTTTACGCGATCCCCGGGCTAATATTATTGTATCAATGTAAGTACATTATTAAATTTCGACACAAGTTCCCCAGCCATACGGGCAGAGTTGCGTCGACACGTGACATTTCACATTTGTATACCAAATAAAATATTCAGAACCAATTCACTCACAACTTACTTTTATTGCATGCAGTCAAAATATTTACAAACATTTTTACAAAAAGGAATTGCGAAGAAACTTTTTATGTATACGTAATTATTTTCGCCTACGATATCTGGAATATAAAAAAGCACCGATCATGCAGGACACTAAAGAAACGAGTGCAAGTGACATGGAGTAAACTGCTATCGAAAGGGCTTTCACTGTGTCAGAATCATCGTCATTTTCTGGTGGTAAAGTTGGAGGCCTGGACGTTGTCCTTGTAGGTCTTGGTGTACGAGTCGTAGTCGTAGTTCTAGTTGGTCTATGAGTCGTAGTCTCTGGGTTTTCTGAAGTGCCAGGGCCTGGAGTACTAGTAATTTCATTTGTTGAAGATTCCGATGTATCTGCTGTAGTTGTTGCTGCAGTAGTCGTCAACGTACTCGTCGTGGAATATTCTGTGGATATCCCAATAGATGAATCGCTGGTTGGAATTATTGTAGTTGGACTACTAATTTTGTATGTGGAAGAATCTGGTTCATCTGTAGTTGTTGCTACAGACGTCGCCGGCGTACTCGTCGTGGAGTATTCTGTAGATGTCGGAATGGATGAATCGCTGGTTGGCATAATTGTGGTTGGAACGTCAGGAAATTCAATCTCAATTTTGTCAATCAGATCAATCTTGTCCGGAATCCAATTCGTTGCGAATTCTATTCTCTGTATTGGAATAAAAAAGATAAAACGTTTTTATTAAAATCTTGAGTAATGTAATGTTGTCACAGCATGGTGGTATAAGCGTCGGTTGGCCTAGTGGGCGTGGGGTTCGATTCCCCGATCCTTCAATTTAATAAATTAGTCAAAAACTTACAGAATTTGATGTCCAATCATATTTCTCGAGTGAAAAAGTAGTTGAGTTCCATTGATTTCCTGTGTCCTCAATTTTCCCTACATTTTGAACAATATCACCAGAATCTCCAACATGGGCAGTAATTGTAATACTTTGTCTTCCCGTCAAATAACTAGAAATTCCCATTGAAATCGGTCCATTTGTATAATTCCCGTTTTGACTCAATTGAAATGATATGACACATTTTCTCTCCAGACATGTTGTCCAAAATCCAGTCCTTCCATCTCCAATGTCTTCTGGGTAACCAGTGGGTAAACATGTATTTCCATCATTCGTATCATTTGCATACGTCAGATAAATACAATTGCCTAAATTCCAAATCCCTGGTATTACATCACTCTGAGTGTCTAAGGTAATTTTATACGCTAAAGTAAATGAAATAGAATTAATAAACGTAAACGCAAAGAAATAAATTACTCGTCTGGATCTACAACTAACCATTTTTATTTTAATTGTACGTTTCATTGGCACAATTAAGCTTGATTGGAAGTTATTTGATGAAGTGCTCGTACAGGAAAAACCTTGCAAATTATTACCCTATTAATAATGAATCATACAGCACTTGAATAAGAACATGGCACGGGCTGCATTTTTATTTTCTAATGCAATTTTACAACTGATTTCCTCAAATGAAGTGGTTACCGGACATACAGGGTGTTCCAAGAGTATGTGACTAATTAAACACGAATTAAAATTCGAAATTCAACCTTAGGGTAAAAATTATATTACGGTTTTGATTCTGTTTTGCTCTCAAGTGCCTAAAATTCTAATCATTTAGCTTGACCTAAATAATTTAATTTAAATTCGTGTGGGTAGATAGATTAAATCGTAAAAAAGTTTTCAAATATAAAATAGAGCCAGATAATTTCCAAACACCTTGTACTTACTGCATAATCAATCACGCAGTAAAATACACTATATCAATAGAGCACGGCATTTCATTTGGTATACAAATATTTCAAATCTTTATTGTGTAACAGTATCATTTAATTGAAACACAACACTAATTAGAATTTGAAGTACATGTTTAATTAAAAACAATTTTTGTAATTGATTTTCACCCGTGCATTAAATCGGACAAAAAAAATGTCATTTAAAAAATACATCGTCATACCAGGGTTTTACTGGTATAACCTTTGAACACATGTTTTGGATTCAATTTGCCAGCAGTCAACTTATTACACCCTATCCTAATACTTTTCACATCTCCTGCAGAAACCCCGAATCTAGCTGTAAAATCTGGAACCACATGTTCATCTTCATCCAAACACTCACTGAATCCATCATAATTTTCTTTCATGTAAAATTGCCATCTCTCACTCCCAGTAATGACGATTGAATTGAATGCAAATGGAACTGCCGGTAAAGATTGATTTGTTTTCATTTCTGTTTCTCTGTACAAAGTATTCACGTACAAATTAATGGCCGGGATTGTTGCATCAATCGGATCACCAGCGAATCGATAAGAACCGACGGATTTGTCTAAATATCCTGGCAAATTTCTGCAAGTACCGTTTACGTCTGCTGGATTTCTAATGTACATTACAAGGTCTCCTGTATTTGACATGTAGTTTGGTTGAGGGTAAAAAATCCATCTGTAATTTTTTTTAAGAATTTTTAAATTGAGAAATTCCCAACAAGGTCAAGAATGTTTACATAAAAAATATTCACATTACATTCCCGCCATAACACAAATCCGAGTGATTTTAATCTCAGCAGGTAAACATAATTGATTTTCACTTCCCACGCTGGACACTGCGACATATGTTGGAATTAACGGTGATCTGGAGTTATACAAAATTATTTCAGGTCTTTCGGCAATGCTTTGGCTGTAATACAAAAATCCTATAAGGAAATTATACAATACTGTGCGTGTTGCGGATTTTGACATTTTGTGTCAAATAAAAAAAACCGTTTTTTAGACAAGAAGCAGGGACTCACGATTTACAAACCCGGGCTGCATGAGCAGAAATTTTATAAGCTAACCGTAGGCGACTTTTCAAAGCATTTATACTACAATGTTCATGGGATTAAGATTAAAGGATAAGGAAATCATCGTATTATTATTGATACACATTAATTCCTAAAATCCGTTAAGGATCATTTCATACTTACACACCTGTATGAAGGGGATTAATATTTTTCACAATAATTTAAATAATAGCTTTATTCCATTGTCTACACAAATCCAAACAGCGCATGCAGCACGGAAGCACTTGTAACTTCTCTGTCCAATGCACTGATAAGGTAAAACCGATTTGTCAATATGGAAGTACAAAATGATTGACTGATTTATAATTTATAGAACCACAAGTGTTAATGTCAAGGAAATGTCAGTTAGCAGATAGAATATTTTCTAATCCCGGAAACTAGGGTTAACACTTGACTTCAGACAAAAATCGTTCTAAAATTAATGACGAGAGAAATGACATTTTTATTTTTGTAATGTAAAATTAAAGAGCTCAGTAATTCTTGGAATAATTCACTACTAAATATTTAGCGGATCGTGACCGAAGGACTATGGTTTTATTAAGGACTCCTTTTTACAGAGCATCACGAATGACGAAACTATAACTAAAAGTTTGGTATTAATTTACCTATATTTAAAAAATATCTACAGCATATAAGTTATGAAATATATGAATTAAAAATTATTCAAATATTTGGATTGTAAGTTAGTTGTGGTGTGGTGGAAGAACTTTTATTGTGCAAATCAATAGTTAAATTTTATTATTTGCAAGCAAAAACAGTTGCTGAATTAGCCGAATTTGTGTAACTATGAGTCGTCAAAAGTAATACGATGACATTGAAAGGGCACAGGATAGTCTAGCGGAATACACGGCGAAAGCACAAGGCACATATTAATCAAGACATGACAGTATTCTAGCTCACTAGCTTCGATATAAATTAATCTGTTAATGTGTTTCTAAAGCTCGACACGGTGATTTTCTTTATTGAAAATAATTTGTTCAATTTTATTGAATTTTGCGAGAGAGAAATCACCAATTTATTAATTATCACTGCCATTCAAAAACGGTAACCTTGCAACTCAGTCTACGTGTGTAATAACCTGTGGACTTCAATTCTCTTATTTGTGATAATTTAATTTTTTGGTTAAGACGTCCAACCTTAGTGTTCCTTCAAAGTTGTTGCTTTACTTTGGCCGGGAGCAATATTATTAGTTTAAAAATACAGCTAAAACTGATATTAAGAAAAAACCTGATATAAAAGAATGTGCCTTAATTACTGCTACAATGATAACAATGACCCACTCAACACTAGATACCCAGTTATGTACAGGGTGAAGCAAAAGCCTTTCTTTCGTGCTCCTCACATTCAAAAATGAAGATGGATTTTGCATCACCCTGTATATTGAATATTGCGTATTCAATTTTTTAATTTTTGTAATGTAAAATTAAAGAACTTAGAGAGTAATTGTTGAAAAATGGCACTACTAAATATTTACATTACCGTGTCCCAAGGACTATATGGTTTCATTAAGGATTCCATTTTATGCAGAATCTGGAATTATAACTAACTGTAATTAAAAGTTTGGTCTAAATTTACCTATATTTAAAAAAAAAAATTTAGCGTATAAGTTATAAAATGTATGAAATGAAAAGTGCAATATTGTAAATTAGTAGTGGTGGAAGGACTTAAATCCTATAAATCTTGTAATTACTAAAAATCTGCATGTTCGAATTAGTTGCTAAATTAGTCGAATTGGTGTACATAATGACATTGAAAGGGCGCATGATAGCCTAGCGCAATATACGGCGACAGCATAAGACATATTATTCAAAGTATGACATATAATTCCAGCTCATTAAACTTCAATATAATTTATGCTTTCAAAGTTCGATGCAGTGATTCTCTTTGTGAAAAATAATTTGTTCAATTTTATTGAATTTTGCCTCATTTTTACCATGCACCAAATATGGAATCACTCAAGATCTCTTGACAACCCTTCTGCTTTGATTGAGGGATTGAAATTTAGAGGAATTGAAAATACCTTGGAATCACCTTCATCGTCAGCCTTCATTTTGTCATTGCCACTCATAGATAAGTCTTAAACAAACAAGCTTATTACCTGGATTTGTAAACTAACTCATTTGAGATAATTCAATTTTTTCGCTAAGACGTCAAGCCTTGTGTTCCTTCAAAGTTGTTACTTTACTTTTCGCTGTCCCTTAATATAACAACAATAGTATTAGATTAAAAATACAGCTAAAACTGTTCTAAATTGAAATCCCATTGCAACCTAAAAATAATGCATTAATTTATAACAATGACCCACTCGCACTCAACACTCACGGATATCCATGATGTACAGGGTGGAACAAAATTAATTGTGCTCCTCAGATTTAAAAATGAAGGCGACTTTTGCATCACCCCGTATATTGAATATTACGTATGTGTTGAATTATGTAATTATTATTAGCACATCGAGGAAATTGGAACAGTTTGTGGGATGTTGTGGCGTTGTTAGATGGACATATTTAGATAGCAATATTAAGATAACATGCACAGTTAAAAAATTGCACATGATTATGGCTCCGAACAGGTTCAGGTCAACCTGATCAGGTTTCAGGTCGGATCAGGTTTTTTCAGGTTCAGGTCAGGCCTTAACCTGACCTGACCAAAAAATCTCAGGTTCAGGTTACGGTCCAACCTGACCTGAAATTTTCAGTTCAGGTTCAGGTCAGGCCTTGACCTGATCCGACCTGACCCATTCGGAGCTATACACATGATGTTGCAACAGTTGCAAGGGACAGCAGAGCACGCACAAATGCTGCGCAACTCGTCAGTGAACTTGACCGTCAATCCAATCCTGAGATAATAAGAATCCCGATAAGTTGTGCAGAAATCCAATTGATAGTGTTGAATATAAATAGAGTGAACTTTTCACGCGATTTCCACCAGAAAGACAGACCCAGTAATTTTATAAACCCCTGCCTGCCTTCCATGCGCAAAAGCAAAATGAGGAACATAGCGTACTCCTCCATTATTGGGTTTGCCCTATTAGCAACCCTTCAACTTCCGTGTATGATTTCAGGTATGCGTATGCCAGGTTTTGATTTTGGCGATTCGGAATCATTAGTGGTAAGTGATTAAAAATTTTTGGTTTAAATTATTACAAAATTATTTAAGAACTTTTTTATGTAGATTTCAGTAACACATTTAAAAAAAAATTAAAAAAGAAAACGCGAAACATTTGAAAATTCGTCCAAAATTGAAACAATTTTTTTTTATAAAACCAGATGCAGACATGTACACCTGGCGAGAATTACATGCCTGATGATAAAGATTGCACCAGATACTGGGATTGCACTGGAGGTACGGGAGACGGGATACCACGAAGATGTCCTCTTGGTCTTTACTGGAATCAGAAAATAGAAGAATGTGATTTTCCTTCCGCAGTACCACATTGTAGTGAGGGCGGTGTCCCAACACCGGCGCCGACAACGACAACTACATCTACGACCACAACGACAACCACAACTACAACTACTACAACAACGACAACGACGTCAACAACGACGCCAGCTCCAACAACCGAAGGTGATATTCCTGAAACGACGGAACCTCCGATTGACTGTGGAACAATCGAACATGGTTTCATCCCTCACTTGGACTGCACAAAATATTACAATTGTACAAATTACGTCGGGAGGGTCTACAGGTGTGAATTGGGGCTCCTTTGGAACCCACGTGTTAATAAATGTGACTTTCCATCACAAGTTCCAGGTCAGATATGTTTGAAAAATAAAATTTTGTTGAATATAATCTTTACTAATAAAATTATTTTATTTTCCGTATATAGAATGCATAGGTGGAACCAGACCTCCGCCAATGGACAAGTTCTACCATAATGATCAAGTCGAGGCTCAGGAATTTTCAGGAAAGCAGGAGAAACAACCTCTCCAGCCAAAAGCGAAAAATATCACTTCGTCCGCCAACGACGACTCTAACGTTAATTTACACAATCATTTGTTGTCATATTTTTCGAAACTCAAATCAAAAATATTTGCTCAATAATACTGAGAATGTAAATAGTTGTTTGAGTAAGAGTACGAAACGAACGAACTAAAATAAATTGGTGTGATTGCTAGACTTAAGCATTACACTACATTCCAATGCCAAAAATTCCAATTCCAAACGGACAATCCATAAAAATAATTTTAATTTCTTTCAGGCGATTGTTAGCTTGAATTTGAAAGACGTTTTTCCTAAAAAGGCTTCCCCACTACTCACTACTTAATTTAAATGATAAAATAAATATCATTACATGTGGCAGGTGCATCCTCCTTACATTTGTAAATAATACGGGCATGCCACATTCATCCATATGTGAGAAATGACACAAATTCAATTAAACAACATTATTAATTGAATTATTTTTTATTGGAATATATATTATTTTAATTGTCAGGAAAAAAAAACTACCCAGACCTACTGTAAAAACTATGCACAAACTAACTAGACACATCATTTGTTACAAGTACATAAATTTTGAGCTGAATATTTTTGTAATCCTAACACATGATACCCTGTAATGAAATTTATTAATTTGCAGGAGGATGACTTACATATGCATTGTAACGTATAACTGTCATTTTATTAACAACAAAGGAACATTTGTTCAAAATTACATCAAAATTTAATTGTACCCACTAAATACATGATTAGGATTCAATTTCCCAAATGGTTTAGTACAACCTGTAGCAATACTTTTAATGTCACCAGCTTGTACACCAAACCTTGCCGTAAAATCAGGAATTCTTTCTTCGCCAACTGCCGTACACTCAGAAAATCCATCATAGTTTTCCTTCATGTAAAACTGCCATCTACCCCCTCCAGTGATGATGGCTGAATTGAAGGCATAAGGGACTTCATTCAATGGTGAACTTGTCTTGAGTTCATCTGCTGCATAATCTTTATTCACGTACACATTCAATGTTGGAATTGTTTCATCTGCGTCATTTCCAGCCAATCGGAAGGACCCAACTTTTTTGTCCAAGTGTGCTGGTAAAGAATAACAGGTCATGGCGAGGTCAACAGGGTTACGGACATAAATCTCTGTTCCTCCAGGCATAGATGTAGACAGAAAATTCGTGTCAGGGTAGAAGAGCCACCTGGAAATTAATATATTTTTTAATACACATAAATTAAATACACAGATACAGATGAGTACAAATATGACTTACACCCCTGCCTTGATACAAACCTCGGTTGCCTTGACAATTTCTGGAAGACATTGTTGATTTTCGCTTGCCACACTCGTTATGGCAACGTAAGTGGAATTGGCTGGACTTTTGACATTTCTCAACAAAGCTTCGGGTAATGCGTTGTTCACAACGACCAATGCTAGTAAGGCAAAAATGGAAGGAATAATCATTTTAAACCACACGTAAATGCTAGGCAAAAAAATACTAATAAAATTGTAAAGTACACCGGAGTTGTAGAATCAGTGCGTGGAGGTATTTCTCTGATGCCCTACTTTTATATGTTTTTATTTTCATGAAGGTATGTGTACGTATGTGAGAATAAATAAACGTGAACTTTAATTACGGGTGTGAGTTGCAGAGAGACACACTTGAAATGTCAATCAAATTAGCTTCAATTTTAGCCGGTAGTTCATTTGGTTTGTGCATTATCAATAGGTACAGGCATTCCCTCGCATTGATAATTTTAAATTTAATCTCAATGAACTTACGTAATAATAGTAATAATTTGTTCCGGGTAGGGTCTATCTCATGTCTAAAAGCATTCAAGCATTAAAACAGGAAATTATAAAGTACAGATTTTTCCTTAATACTGACACTGAGGGTGTCTGAAGTAGTCTAATATGGGAAATTCCTTCTATGTATACCAATACCATCACAATGTACTACATATTTTATAATCTGGTCCGATGTATTAAAATTTGAATTTTCTGATTTGGATTAAAGATTTATTTTGGCAAGGGTGCATGTCGCGGTATGGTGGTACAGGTATCCGACTAAGACAGTTTAGGTGGGTTCGACTCTCCGGCGCTGCGCTGAGAACATGCACAACATTTAGACCTGGTTTTATTCCTAAAGGTTTTTCACTCTGTCTCTGCGTGGTCAAATCTGAAGTCAGAAGGCCAATTAGGTATCATACTGAATCAAGTCGAGTTGCTAACACGGTTGACACTGGGTGTTGTCTAGTAACTCCCTCCATGCGAAATAAAAATAACACGAGATGTTTGACCATCCCTTAGAGCCAATGTTCACTCGGCAAGAACGGAAAAAGTATTTCGAAGTATTTTACCATAACCTACCATTACCATGAATTCTAGCTAACTCGGGAATTTTATTACAAAAAAAATACTGATGCGTCCTACTGGGCAAGCGAATTATACCAATTCGGGAATTTTATTACTTTGAAGGCAGGTAGGCTGTTTGACTTCAGTGCACAATTTTGCCATGAGCTTCACAGAAATAGTAGTATATCCATCCGACCTTGATTTTAACAGCGATCCATCAACTATAAATGTCATCCATCGCATTGTCTTTAACTGGCTAGAAAAAATTAGGACAATTTTTCCTCCTGTCACAAAATTACTCAATTTGATTTGACAAGCTCAGTTTCATTTCTCCCTTTTAATTTCGTCTGAAGTATTATATTACATAATTATGGCTGGCTTAAACTAAACCAATCACTGACCTTCGTATATTTTTAGCTTATAGCTTCCTCTCCCGTACCCTTCCCGTGCCCGTCCGGGCCGAGGTCACTCTAACATTGATCACAATGTCCCGGAAAAATTTTGCGGGTAATTTAGCATTTAATGCCTTAATTTTTTACGTACACTCCAGTCACGCCACGCCATACTTCTATTTATATTTCAAGTGGACCAAAAGAATTAATCAATGTCAAAAAAATTAGTCATTAAAATAAAAAAAATGCACTAAAACCACTCACGGGAATAATTGAATTGTCAATCACATACATTTCCAAATCAAACCGGGAAGTTGGGAAATAAACAATGCATTTATTACACAATGCACTTATCTATTCCGTGATTAATCCGAGACCAAAATTTTATTTGAATGTCGTTTCATTGCAATCACAATTCACCCAGTGAACCACATTTCCTTGACAAGCCACTTCAAAAACTGAAGTGTTAGTGAAACTTTTGATTATCTGCATTAGTTATTGGCATCATTCTGCATAATTACAAACTACTACCCGGAAGCGAAACCCTGGAAAGAACATTTAATTTTGGTCCAGTCCCAGGACTATAAAAGGCGAACTCTGACACCAAAATTTTCAGAAACTAAACTGAACAAAAAGTTTAATTTATTTCCAACCATTTTTTTTCCAAAATGTTCAGAATATTGTTTGTTCTTCTTGGCGTTTTCGCAGCTGGCCAAGCGATCCCTGAATTAATTTTGTACAACGAAAGACTTCCAACTGTTTCCACATTTGTAGCGACGACTAACGTTGGAAGTGACAATCAGCTTTGTCTACCGCAGCAAATTAAAGCAACACGCGTTTGTGCCAACACAGGAATGTAAGGGAAACTCATGTTTTTTTTAATTCGAAATTCTAAAATGTGTGTAAAAAATTTTAAAATCTAAATTTTCAAACTTTTGGTTTCAAAATCTTATTAAAATTCTGTGTGATTTTTCAGATGGATCCTTTACCCTGACACGAATTTCTTGGCCGACCGGGCATCTGCGTCCATTCTTGCGACTGGTGTGTCTGGACCTCAAGTATGTATGGATTTGCCGGGACATCTAAACAAGGCAGTAGGAAGTTATCGACCTGCAGGTGATCCAGCTGGATCAGATTGCTCATTGAATTTGTATGTTAACAAAGAGTATGCTGCGACTGAGAGACTTGCCAATCAATCAACCGAAGCAGTTCCATTTGCATTCAATTCCGCCATCAGAGCTGGGACATGTGAGTGGCAATTCTTCATGAAGGAAGGGTTTGATGGATTTTCTGAATGTCTGAGAGGAGATCTTCCAGCAGATTATTTTGTTCCAGATTTCACTGCAAAATTCGGAGTTCAAGCAGGTGATATTAAGAGTATTAGGCAAGGTTGTACCAAACCATACGGTAAACTAAACCCTAATCATGTGTTCAGAGGTTATGACAAGGACTATGTTGCCAATAATCAAAAATTGTAAAGATGTAGTTTCTATTTTATTCATTCATAATAAACACGTGATTCTTTGAGAAGAAAGACTGGGTCTTAAGATATAGTATAATATATAGTGTACAAAAATTATTAGCATTAAAAATCCTGTCTTGCTCTTGAGTAGTGATCTGTATTTTCACTCACTTAAACAGGAGAGAGCTTTTGCATCTTCACTTACAAAATTAAAGATAACTTTACAACACCAATTTCCAACTACCAATTTCTATTACCTACTGCCTATGTTTCTTTTATTACTAATCTCGTCATCGTCATCCAGTCTACTCTGCACTCTCCA
>JAQIXO010000959.1:0-14630 GCA_034700305.1 Protaphorura armata
CAATGCCTAATACATTATCTCGGCCCGACTCGGGCGGCCATTCGTGGCTCTACTTGGGAAAAAATTACAGTACATTAGAGGGCACGGGGAATTACATTTGATGACCTTGTGCGAGTTGGAATTTCACTTCAGTCGAAAAAAAAATTTCAGGGTCATCAGTTGGGCGACCAAAGGTATTCAAAGGTAGCATTCCATTTACGTCTCTCTAGCCAACACAACACATTACATTGCATTGTTGAAGTTTTGAGGGTTAAAAATTATCACGAGGATCCATAAGTCTTGAAATATTTAAAAAAAAAACTGCCATAACGGAAAGGATGCTAACTTAAAAAATTCTAAAGAAAGATGTCCCAGTATAATGACTGGCGGGGTCAAGGTCAAGGCATGGTACAGGATATACCCATGAATGAATAAATGCGATGAAATGTCTTGAATTTGTGTACATGTACTATTATTTCCTTTTACTAAAGTAAAGATAAGATGAATATGTGCACCACATAACTTCCTCGTGTGTTAACGTGTGTATTTTGACGTTCATAAGATATATAGCTGCCTTCAAATGCAGAGATGCAAATTAGAAGAACCTCCCTCTCCTTTTCTTTTTCTCCTTATAGAAATAGGACTCATTTTTGCCCTTGTCCCTTGAATACAAATCCTTAAAATCTGTAGTGCCTTCTGCCTATGCAATATACGCGTGAGACACTCACATGGTCACATGCATGCAGAAGACAGAATCACAACAAAATCCTAGCCACGTCAATTTTTCCAAGTTTTGAGTTAAACAGTTCTTCAGCACATTGTCACTATTTTCATCAGTGATACTACATTTAAATTAAACAGTACGTATAATTCACAATAGGTAAGAAAATCATTTGAAAATATAAAAAAAGAACCCTGTTTTTTTTAATTATTTACAATTAGAAATTGACATTATTTTATTTGAAAAAAAACTACATAGGAAAAAATATTCTTATTCTTAGCAATTGAAAATGTCCAACACCAAAAATGGTGACGTTCCAGTACCGGTTTCAGGCACCCAAGAAAACGGCCACACTCGCCACACCAATTTTGAGAATAGATTTTGGAATCTTTTTCAAAGTGGAGATTTGAGCGATGTAACGTTAATTGTTGGGGAAAAGAAAGAAAGAATCAAATCACACAAAGTCATTTTGGCTGCAGCATCTCCAGTTTTTAAGAAATATTTTATTGGTGGTGAAATTAAGAATGAACTCATCATTTCCACAGTGGAGCCGGATATTGTTCGTACTTTTCTTAAGGTACGATTTTTTTAACAATAATTATATTTATTATGAATAACAAGCCGGTTTAACAGATTTTTTTTATGTAAAATTTTAGTTTGTGTACACTGGAGAAGAGTCGTTTGAATCCAAAGATGTCATTCCAGTGATAAATGCAGCCAAATTTTATCAAGTTCAAAAGTTGGTGACTATTTGTGAGGAATTACTGAAGAATGCTCTGACAGAACAAAGCGCACTAATGATGTACCAACAAGTTATTCAATACGATGAGAAGGAATTAGAAGACGCCGCCAAAAAACTGTGTGCCGGTAAAAATATTGAATATTATTAAAAAGAAAATAGAAAAAAATATTGAAGACATGAATATTTTTAATTGATTTCTTTACGTTGATTACGTGCGCGCACAAGCTTATTGAAACGGATGAAATCTTGGAAGTGAGTGAAGAGTGCCTTTTGAAATTCTTGGGAGAAGATGATTTGACGGTCAAAAGTGAAGTACAAGTATTCCTTGCTTTGATCAGGTATTGGTTGAACCCCTGAGAAATGTCACATGGGGAAAGTTTGTAACATAATTATTTGTGCAACAAATCTTTAGAATAAAAATTTGTATGTTTCAGATGGGCAAAAGCAAAATGTGGTCGTGAACATGTGGTGATTACTTCAGAATCCTGTCGGTCTCTACTTAAGAAATTGATTCCTCTCATCCGATTCCCACAAATGGACGAAGGAGATTTCGCCCTAAAAGTGGCTCATGGACAGATTCAAGTTCTAACGCAAGAAGAACTTCTTTCAGTTTGGCACTACCACAAAATTCCAACAGAGCGCTGGTGGAAACTTATTGAGATATACATTTTACAATAGTTATGTTATTTTATGTTGATTTATTCGTTATATTTTAAGGTCTGAAGTTCGCTCTGAGTTGTTCAACTACAAACCAAGGCGATACATAGAAAATGTCAGTTTTAAGGTAAAATCCAAGTTTTGTAATTTCTTACCACTACGTTCAAATCCAGTTGATATTTTATATTTCAAACAAATGTGACGTATGTGGTATGTAATACTAAAAGTTTGGTAAATTATGATTTCCCGAAATTACAGATTCATGTGAAAACATTGAATGGAAAGAGTGTGACTTTGGTGATGACGCCAAAGGATACGATTTGATACGTGAAGGAAAAAATTCAGGCGAATGGTAAGGCCACGCTTATATTATTACACGTTTCTGTTAATAAGCGTAATTTCATCCTTCTCGACTCGATCTTGACAAGCCAAATATTAATTTCCGCAATTAAAAAATAATTTTCTCTTGGTTATGAAAGAGAAAATGCATGCAATATATTTTAAGGCTTCTCTTAATTTTACAGTTGGGATTCCAGCAAATCAACAAAGTCTTACTTTCCACGGAGTTGTCCTTCACGATGAACAAACACTTTTGGATTGTAACATTTTGAAAGAGTCATATTTGCAGTGTCTCAATATGGTTGATAAAATTGAAGCCAACAAACATAGTGAAAGTGATGATGGACGGAGGATTAAAATTTCAGTCCGCACTCTAAACGAAGGGACTGTCACGATAGAGGTCGGCTCTGGGATTTCAATTGAAGGTTTGAAGGGCATGATTCAACCGAAGACTGGACTTCACCCTTCTAAACTACGTCTCATTCATTCCGGACTACAACTCGATGATAGTTATACTCTCGATCAATACAATATCCAAGATGGAGATGTTATCCATTTAGTCGGTATTGGACATATGGCCCAGAATAGATCTCCTGCAATGAGGGCTCTTGGAGATTTTTTGAAGCAATTTGAAGATTTCCTTTGTAAGGAATGGAACGAATAAATAGTACAGCGGGCCAAGAAATGTAAGAGTAAGAAGTTCTGAGAAAGACATTTTGATTTTTAAACTTTTTATTTTGTTTTTGTCATTAAATAAATGTCATTTGAAAATATTCCTCACAAAATGTGACTAAAAGAGAGAAAAATCACCAATCTATTAATGATCATTACCATTCAACAATGACTGTATATGTGATTTTCATCATTCTGTTCGGTTTGATTCTCCTCCTGGCACTGTCATTGGAATTAGACATCTTCCTTTGGAGTTATTTTAATAATTTCTTGATCGATCCCAGTAAAAGTTTCAAAGTGAATTTTTTGTCTCCTTTCTGTTTCTTTCATTATTTTCATAACAAATCGTGTGAATAAGTGGAAAACTGTTCCAAAGAATTAAGAACGTGAAAATACATTAAATAAAAGAAATAATGAAATGGGCATTCGCAGGACTGATTTCAATACGGAATATGTGACGTTGAGTCGCGGTGGTGAAACCTGACCCAAACTGGAACTACGGGAGCCAGACTTTGTAGTAACAGAAGAAGATATTTCAACAAAATGTACATACTTCCCGAAAAATTCAGACAATTTTATTTAACACGTAGATTATCTTGTACAACTCATCGTCAATCGATCCATCCAAATAAAAGTAGTTTAGAGAGAAAAAAATTAAATAAAATCGAAAACTTCACACTGAAAAAGCTAGACGGTCAGGAGAAACCACAGCCAAGGAAAATTAGTCAAGTACTCCAGATAATACAAAACAAAATCTTTAGAAATTCTAAGAAACTGCCGGTGGAATTTAATTATATTATTATTGGTCGGCCAAATGTCCAAATCTAACCATATGAATCACTCCGCCATTGCTCACGTTGTATTGGAAAAGTGCGAAACCGTTGTCGAGTTGTAGTCCAGAATACATAAGGCGCTGGTTGCATGGGTCACTTCCAGACGCAGCATGAATTTTGGTCTTCAGGTCTTCAACTCGAATTGAAGGGTGAACCTCATAGGTGATTGTCTCTGCACTCAAAGTACGGACAGAAATTTGAATTCCACGGCTTTTTGATAGACAAAATTGATCTTCGGCATCCCAAGATTTCAGAGTTGAAGAGAAGAGTTGAATCCTTCAGAATGATGCAGTCCGCAAGTATTTGCCCAGCCGCAATTAAGTATTTGCCCACGGAATGTGAGAACTTTTGCGTATGGCAAACGTCCAACTGACAATGTTGAAAGGAAACACACTCATTAATTTATTTCCACCGGAAAACACAATTTATTTTTGAGTGCTTACCCTTATCCTCAACTTTTTCTTTGATGCTCAGAATTGTATCAGACGGCTTCACATCAAAAGTCATACAATCTCCACTCAATAAATTAACACGAATCTGAAAGACTAAAAAAGTGTAGGTTGAAATAATATTTGTTTAAATTCTGCGAGGGGGGAAAAATTCTGAAACCAA
Source organism: Protaphorura armata (assembly GCA_034700305.1). Taxonomy (NCBI): domain Eukaryota; kingdom Metazoa; phylum Arthropoda; class Collembola; order Poduromorpha; family Onychiuridae; genus Protaphorura; species Protaphorura armata. The sequence continues at coordinate 4,556 of JAQIXO010000959.1, forward strand.
CGCAACGGCTAATACAGATGTAAACTAACAATGTCGTCAATGTGTCGTCTTGGCTTTGGATTGAACAAACCAGTTGGCACTTCAGACCTATAAATTTATTTTCAAAATGTGAATGTGATCAGTCAAATGGCCGCGATTTGTTTAATTCAAATAATGACACGTTCTAACCCACCTCCGTTCCACAGGAATTTTTTGGTAAAAATAAACAGAAAGAAGTTCTTCTTGTGTGAGAACTTGATTTTCTCCATGATCGGCTTTCAAAGCAAATTCAGCTTCGTCAATTTGGGTCGACAATACTTTGACGTCACTATATATCACACCTTGACGTTTGCACTCGGCTTTCGCCCATCTAGAAAAGGGACAGATAAAAAAATATGATGAGTTGCAAGAATTTGGAGATTTCTAGTACGATAGTGCGACGTATATTTAGTACCTGATCAAAGCATCAAAAACTTGTAATTCATTCTTAACTGTCAAATTGTCTTCTCCAAGTAATTTTAAAAGACATTCTTTTCTAACTTCCAAAAATTCTTCCGTTTCAAAAATGTTGTATGCGAATCTGAATAATAATATCAAAAATTGATTAAGATGACACGAACATTATCCTCTAACGCAATGGTTTAATAGGTAATCCAATTTAATTTACCTACAAACAATTTTCTTGGCGGCCTCTTCCAATTTTTTTTTGTCGTACAGAATTGCTTGTTCAAGTAGCAAAAGCGCTGTTTGTTCAGTCAATGCACTCTTCAATTTTTCTTCACAAATTACCACCAATTCCGGAATTTGAAAAAATTTGGCTGCATCGAGGATGGGAATCACATTTTTAACTTCAAGTGATATTTCTCCAGTGTACACAAACTAAATATATACATATGTATTAAAAAAAATTGACTTCAGACTCAGACTACAATTCCTAATCCTAACTTAAACTGTTTGATAGGAACATACATAGCAAATAGCAGGGCATACCTTAAGAAAAGGACGAATAATTTCGGGTTCTACATTAGAAATGGTCATTTCATTCTTCAGACGGTGGTCAGTAAAATAATTTTTGAAAACATTGGACGCTGCAGCCAAGACAATTTTATGTGATTTGATTCTTTCCTTATTTTCTCCAACAATCAACGTCCACGTTCAAAAAGATTCCAAAACCTACTCTGAAAACTGGATTTTGTCTGCCCGGCTTCTGGAACTTCTGGAACCCTAGGGTTCTTGGAATTGGACATTTTCTAAAATTAGCAATTGTCAAGATTAATTTTAACAATAAATCTCATTTGAGAAAGAATTAATCAACCAATGTTTTCAGATTTAAATTTTTAATTTCTTACCCTACCGAGCTAATGGCGTTTGATTTGAATCAAGACTTTCACTCGTACTGAAATTAATTAAAATAAATTAAAATAATTATTCCATACAACAATACTACTCAGCTCAAATTGTTACGGATACGGATAACTGATCTGACCTTTGAGCTAATTGGGTTGGAGTTTATGATTCTCTCTCGCTGACTCATACGTATACAGGTACAGGATATGAGGATAGTATTAAAATTAAACTAACGAGGAGAGGATTAAGTTGACCGTTGACAACGCAACCTACCTTAAAATTGTCCTAAAAATAATCAAAATTTTATGTGTTTTTGGTTTTTTCAAAACGCGGTGTTTTTCTAATTTCTGGCTTAACAAATATGGGATTTCCCATGTCAAAATGGCAAGAACAAAGACTCCCCCTTTTGGTATGTTTTGAAATTCAAAAAAGCGCGCCAAAAATTAGAAAAACACCGCGTTTTGAAAAAACCAAAAACACGTAAAATTTCGATTATTTTTAGGAAAATTTTAAGGTAGGTTTTGTTGGCAACGGTGGGTACCCGGCTTAACCCTCTCCTCGTAAGACGGGCATAAACGGGCCTTCTTGTGATTACAGTCAGAAAGGAAATCAAGATAAGGGCTGCGACAGATTATCCTCTGGAATGAAATGTTAAGCAGGCAAAGGACTGATTCCACAGATCTGGAGCATCCCTTGTGGATTTATCTTTTTAAAAAAATAAATACACACACAGATAAATAGCATGCATTATTCATTGCATGGCATATGTACAGGGTGACTAGTTAGTAAGTATTAATCCCCCTAACGCATAACGTTTGTACTTGTTCATCGGACAAAGCCACTCGTGCCCAAAATATTTTTACATTTAATTTCTGGACCAACTGAAACCCAAAATATTTTTTTTCTGACAAGGTAAACTATTTAGATGATAAAAGGTTTCGATTACCGGACCACACTTTTTGGTTTTGGGGTACCTTTGCTCACCCAAAATCATTAATTCGAAAACATTCATTTGTCAAAGTGAAATTCTATTTCGTACGATGTCATCAAAGGTCATTTCCCGTGCCCTCGTTAGATTCGGGAAGGGGCAAGGTGAGATTCGATATTCCTGAATTTAACATTACATTAGAGTGCACGGGGAATGCCCTTTGATGACCTCGTGCGGGTTGGAATTTCACTTTGACAAAAAGAATGTTTACAGATTCGTCATTTGGGTGACCAAAGGTACCCAAACAGTTTGGTCCGGTTACCGACCATCTGAATCTGAACACCAGAATAGTTTACCTTGTTGGTCAAAGATAATTGTAATGGATTTGTGGTTGTCTTCTTTCTCTCCCCTGTCCTGATTTTACAAAATTAAAAACAAAAAGAAAACCACCAAAACTTGACCCATCTGTATTAAAACTTCAACGGTAAAAAGTGAATAAAAATAGAAGGTGAAGGGAAAGGGTCACTGTCCACGGTATTGATGAAAGGAACATTGTTGGTGGGATGACCGATCTGAACTCATTTACATATTGAAAGGCAAAGAAACTATTACACAGCATTCCATTTAAGCCTCTCTCTCTCGCACAACACAACACATTACATTTACATTGGTGAAGTTTTGAAGGTTAAACGTTATTCCGAGGATCCATAAGAATTCAACCCTGTACTTTAAATTATATTCATATTAGAAGTTCATTTCAATCGTTTATTTTATTGTGAAGAGGAATAGGAAAGTCAATAAATTCATTACACAATTTTGGCTGAGCTGAATTTGACGTAAAATTATTTAAAGATGTCCCAGTTGTTTAATGACTGGTGGGGTCAAAGTCAAGTCATACCATCCTCCGTGGAAATTGACCCAGTTAATTTTGAAAACAGATTTTGGAATCTTTTTCAAAGTGGGGAACTGAGTGACGTGACTTTGATTGTTGGAGAAAAGAAAGAAAGAATCAAATCACACAAAGTCATTTTGGCTGCAGCATCTCCTGTTTTTAAAAAATATTTTACTGCCTGTGAAATTAAGAATGAACTCATCATTTCCACAGTGGAACCAGACGTTTTTCGTCATTTTCTTAAGGTACGATTTTTTAACCATAATTATATCTAATACGTATAACATTTTAAGAGGTAGTCGCCGTATTAATACATACCTATGCATTTTTTAATATAAAATTTTAGTTCGTGTACACTGGAGAAGAGTCATTTGAATCCGAAGATGTCATTCCACTGATGAATGCAGCCAAATATTATCAAGTTCGAAGGCTAGTGGCTGTTTGTGAAGAATTACTGAAGAATGCTCTGACAGAACAAAATGCACTCATCATGTACCAACTAGCCATTCAATACGCATACGGTGAGAAGGATTTAGAAGCTGCCGCCAAGAGAACAGTGTGCAGGTAATCATTTTGAATATTAACAAGAAAATAGAAAAAAAAATTAAGACATGAATATTTTTCATTGTTTTTTTACTCATTATAAATATAATGAGGAAATAAAATTGAATTTTTGGAATACTTTTATTTAATTTCCCTTTTCTTGTGATTAGGTACGCACATAAAATAATTGAAACAGATGAATTCTTGGAAGTGAGTGAAGAGTGTCTTTCGAAATTGCTCAGAGAAGATGATTTGACGGTCAAAAGTGAAATACAAGTTTTCGATGCTTTGATCAGGTATTTATTTGTATTTATGTTTAAGCAAATATTTCTTCTTAAGTTCAAATATTTGAAACGTTAATGTTCATATTTTCATCAGGTGGGCAAAAGCAAAATGTGTACGTCAACGTTTGGTGATTAATTCAGAATCCTGTCGGTCTCAACTTAAGAAATTGATTCCTCTAGTTCGATTCCCACAAATGGATGAAGGGGATTTTGCTTTCAAAGTTGTTCATGGACAGATTCAAGTACTCATACAAGAAGAACTTCTCTCAGTTTGGTACTACCACAAAATTCCAATCGAGCGCAGGTGAAAACCTATGGAGATTATATCGGATATACGCATTTTCAAATTAATTATTTTATACTGATTTAGTTTTTTTATAATTTAAGGTCAGAAGTCCCCTCTGGGTTGTTCAACTGCCAACCAAGACGATACATAGAAAATGTCAGTTTTAAGGTAAACTGAACAAGTGAAATACTGATGATAATTTAATATTCGAATAATTGTGAACTAAATTAAAATATTGATATAATTATATTTTCGCTTTACAGATTCATGTAGAAACATTGCATGGAAGGAGCGTGACTTTAGTGATGACTCCCAAGGATACAATTTTGAACGTAAAGGAAAAAATTGAACCAAATGGTATGGCGCCTTTTAATCTAATTAAAGAAAAAATACGAAATTGAAAAACTCATTTGGTTGTAATTTTACATTTGGAATTCCAGCAAATCAACAAAGTCTTACTTACGAAGGACAAGTCCTTCACGACGAACAAACACTTTTGGATTGCAATATTTTGAAAGAGTCATATTTACAATGTCTCAATGTGGCTGACAAAATTCAACCCCACACACCTATGGATAGTGATGGGGGACGGAGGATTAAAATTCAAGTCCGTACTGTAATCGAAAGAACTACCATGGTAAAGGTCAGTCCTTTGATTTCGATTGAAGGACTAAAGGGAATCATTCACTCCAGAACCGGACTTCTACCTTCCAAACAAAGTCTCAATTATTTGGGAGTACAACTCAGCAACGGCTTTACTCTCAATGACTACAACATTTTAAATGAAGAAATAATTTATGCAGTCGATATTGAACATTCCGGGCATTGAAAATCAAACCTTCGTCAGCTCTCCCGAAAGGGACAATGAGAATGAAATAGTGACACCCTGGAAGTATGTATGAAAAGTAAGAAGTATTGAAAATAAGATGTCTTAATTTATAAATTCTTGTGTTGTATACGGTGGGTTATCATTTCATCTTCGAGTTAATTATGCCTTAGGTGGTATTGAACGTTCAACAAATCAAATTTGAAAATGAAATACTGGTAAAAATTATATTTTTATCCCAGAAAGAACAAAAAAAAATATCGAAAATCAAAACGTTTTTTATTTAACTTTGACATGCTGTCATGTTTTGTTTCTTCGCTAATTATACTTTCTATTGATCCATTCTAACAAAAATTGTATTGTAATAGAATTTCTTCCATCCGAAAATATTACTGTGCTTCAATCGCTATCGAAATCGTCCTCGATGAAACATTGGAGACTTGAATATTCCGAAATGTTACATTCCAAAAGTGTTTGTTTGTCTTCAAGGACATCTCCACGGAAAATGAGTCGTTGCCATTCTGGTCGGATCCAAGCTATAATGTTGAATCAAAAAATCAGCTTTTTTAGTACTAAATAAATTACATTTTTCTTCTATAACCAACCTGAAATTATTGTGCATTTCTTTGTGTACAACTAAGTTTGGAGAATACTTAAGCTTACAATACATACATTATACATACGTATATGACTAGTAGTGTGTGAATTGACATACCATTATCCGGCTGAATTCTTTCTTTCACATTCAAAATCGTGTCCAATGGCGTCATGTCCAAAGTCACAGACTGCATATCGTCATCATGTATGAGTACATGAATCTATACATCATAAATAATAAAAGGCGTGTAATTTCGGCAGTAATATCGGCAATACGAGAGGAATAAAATATTTAATCCAGGTATTTGACCCAGGATGCAAAAAAAAAATAACAAGAATTGGTTTTTCGAATTTGTGTATTTTACCTTAAAATTGATATTGCCTATATAACGCCTTGGTTTACAATTGAATAATCCAGAAGAGGGAACTTCAGACCTTAAAATATATAAAAAAAAATTAATCCTCAGAAAATGTACAAAATATCGTTACTGCATATTATTCAACCTTCGATCCGTTGGAATTTTGGGGTAGAAATAAACTGAAAGAAGTTCTTCTTGTGACAAAATTTTAATTTGTCCATGAGCAACTTTCAAAGCAAAATCTCCTTCATCCATTTGTGGGAATCGAACTAGAGGAATTAACTTCTTAAGATAAAATCGACAGGATTCTGAAGTCGTCACCACACGTTGACGTTGACATTCAGCTTTGGCCCATCTGAAACACATATCGTTGTTTACAAGTTTTGTTGCACAAATAATTATGTTACAAACTTTCCCCATGTGACATTTCCCAGGGATTTAATTAATCAATACCTGATCAAAGCATCGAAGACTTGGACTTCACTTTTGACGGTCAAATCATCTTCTCTGAGCAACTTCAAAAGACAGTCTTCACTAACTTCCAAGAATTCATCCGTCTCAATAATTCTGTGTGCGTAACTGAATCCAACAGAGAAATTAAAAATATTTTAATCATTCATTTTTATTTTATTTATGAGTTTTAATATATTTTATTCAAAATAATTTACCGGCACACGGTTTTTTTGACCTCTTCTTCTAAATCCTTCTCACCGTATTGGATTGCTTGTTGGTACATCACTAATGCATTTTGTTCTGTCGTCAGAGCATGCTCTCGAAAGATCTTACACTCAATCTCTAAATCTTCAACTTGATAATATTTGGCTGCATTCATAAGTGCAATGACATTCTTGTAGTCAATTGACACTTTTCCCGTGTAGATGAACTAAGATTTTATATTAAAAATAAATCAATTTATTCTCGCCTTTCATTGCTTTAATTTAAGAATGAAATTATACAAAAATATACAGAAAATTAGACATGGACTTTGGACTTCTTACCTTAAGAAAAGAACGAAATACGTCCGACTCCACTGTGGAAATGATGAGTTCACCCTTAGTTTTATCCTCAGTAAAATATTTTTTAAAAATTGGAGATGCTGCAGCCAAAATTACTTTATGTGATTCGATTCTTTCTCTCTTTTCTCCCACAATCAGCGTCACGTCACTCAATTCTCCACTTTGAAAAAGACTCCAAAATCTATTCTCTTTGAAAATTTGATTCCACCAGTGTTTGGACTCGGACATCTTGTTTTGAATTTCTTTATATTGTTTTTTTGTATTGTATTACTAGTTTTATTTGTTCTTACTAATTCAGAACTGTTGATCCTCATGTAAAGAAAAGGTACACTGTTGTGCTGTGACGTTGTGAGCCAAGCTGAAATGGAACATGTGATTTAAAATAGAAGGTGAAGGGAAACGGCAGAGAAGGCGTGAAAGGAACCCTTGGCTTAATGTAATGAAGGACTGACCACCACCGACTCATACTAATTTACACATTGCTCAAAGGTAAACTATTTGGTTTGGATGATAAGAGCGCCCAGTAACCCGACCATACTTTTTATGTAGCTTCAGTCACCCAAATGATGAATCCGAAAACATTTTTTTGTCAAAGTGAAATTCCAACATTTCCAACCCTCACGAGGTCATCAAAGGTCATTCCCTGTGCCCTCTGATGTATTGCTAGATTCGGGATGGGGCAAGTTGAGAATCGATATTTCTGGATTTGAAAATACATTAGAGGGAACGGGGAATGACCTTTGATGACCTCGTACGGAATAGAATTTCACGTTGACAAAAAAATGTTGTCGGATTCATCATTTGGGTGACCGAAGGTAACCAGAAAGTTTGGTCTGGTTACTGGGTGCTCTTATCATTATTAAAATAGTTTACCTTGTCAGTCAATCCCTGAACGCACCTTTGAGTATTTCTCTCCGAAACTTTTTCTCATTCGATGTTTACTCCGAATCTGTGAATGTGCTCTGATTCCCTTCAAAGAAATTAATATCATAGATTTTATTTTATTGTTAAATAGAATGCGGGTCTGAGGGCTGGACCTATTAATAAAACGCGGTTCCGAATACAACGCAGGTCTCGTTTAGAACGCGGGGTCTTGGGGTACTGTGCAACCTTAGTTAGCATGGCGGGTCTGGGTCTCAGGGCTGAAGGTCAATTATTAGAATGCGGGTCAGAATAGACCGCGAGTCTCAAATAGAGCACGGGTCACGGGGTGTCCTTTTTAAATACAACGCGGGTGTTCTAGTCCAGATAATTCTACGGTAGTTTAACATGTGTAGGAATTTGAAAATGGTCAGGAATCAATATACAGATTTAGCCGTAGTACGTAGTTGGCAAGAGAAGAGAGCAATGAGCAAACTGAAATTATGACTCGTCCAATCCTTTCACAAATAAAAGCTAATAAGCTAACAATAAGACCTACCTGCCATAACCTCGACATTTCATATTTTTCTACGAATTTGTGGGCATGTTCTGCTATGGTTGGTAAAGAAACATTAGCCCCATTTACGGCACCTATACAGTGCGAAACTCAAGAATGGTAACTGCTACGTTCCTCACCTGTCCGTATGTATGTGTTATTTTAATGCGGCTAAAATTTAAGAATTCGTATTTTGAAATATAATCAGTTCAGCACGAAATTTTAAACTCCACCTAGAAGATGCATGTCAGGCAGGGCCGGGAACCGAAACAAATGAAATAAAATGAATTAGAGCGTGAAAGTCAACAAATATTTCATTTATTTGTTCACTTTTACCCTATACATTAAAGAAGAACTTCTCAACCTAAAGTTCCTCACTCACAATATGTATAATAGCTGCAAAGGCCAGAGAATTGCAGCCAAAGCCAAGGTTGCAATTACACCAATTTGACAGATCGCGCGCGCGGGGATGACAAATATATTTTATAAATTCAGGTTAGTGTTTTAGTAACCCAACACTTTGATCACTGCCCCTGTGTGGATCTTGTATTGTGAAAGGGTGAAACCATTGTCCAGTTGTAGGTCAGTATAAATCAAAGTTTGATTCGACGGTTCAATCCCAGTCCTAACTTGAATGTGAGTCCTGAGTTTCTCGACCAAACTCGAAGGATCCAATATCAACGCGAAACTCTTTTCTTTGGTCTTGGTGGGGAAGATTTTAATAATAATTGGTTGACCTGTTGATGGTTCGACTTGATCGGCGGGAAGTAAACACTGAAGAGTCGATACTTTTAAAATATTACAGTCTAAAAGCGTTTTCTTATCTTGAAGTGTATCACCCTGGAATGTGAGACATTGCTGGTTCAAAGGAATTCCATCTGTAACATTCAATAGTTTAAATAAGAAATTTATAAATAACAAGTGTAATTTTCCTCTCACAAAGGACATCTGTGACCACGGAGCCGGACACCCCAATACTCTCTTTTTGAATTTACCACCAAATACTTAAATCACCCCGGGCACCCGAGAAAAATATGGGGTGTCAATGCCCCGGGTTGGCAAGTCGCAAATTTTCCTAAAGAGAACGTACGATTTCGATTGACCCTTTCCTTGATGCACGCAACGGTGTCCAAAGGCTTCAATTTCATGATCACACTTCCGATCAGTGTTTCTACATGAATCTGATATGAAAAATGTATACAAATTACAATTTACGTTGCTTATTGAGGTTGTTTGAACTGATCTGATCGGAATTTGAGGTGAAGAAGGATATATAACTTAATGCGGTGGAAGCCTCGATTCTATTCTATTTACCATCACATTCATGCTGTCAATGTACGTTCTAGGTTTCGAGTTGAACAAACCGGATGGAACTTCACACCTGAGAAATATTTAAACATGAACAATCGAATTCCGATACAGTAATTATTTCATCGCTGACCAACTTACCTCCGCTCCACTGGGATCTTTTGGTAGAAATAAACTGACAGAAGCTCTTCTTGTGTGAGAACTTGATTCTCTCCATGAGCGACTTTCAAAGCAAAATCCCCTTCATCCATTTGTGGGAATCGGATGAGAGGAATCAATTTCTCAAGATGGGA
>JAQIXO010000960.1:0-14621 GCA_034700305.1 Protaphorura armata
TGTATTCTTTGAATTCCTTGCTGATTCTGTTGACACTTGAAATAAAACTGAATCTAAATCTAAATCTAAATCTAAATAACTATGATCCATCTTATGGTTATCGGTTATACCGCTTTTCGAACCCCGATGCTGCCTCGTCGAGGATGTATATGTAATAACCCGGGTTGCATGTAATTATTAATGATCGAGTCCTTGAAGTGTAATTGTCTAATTACTTACATTTCAATATACGATTGGAAGGATTAAGAATTGCAAACTTTGCAACTATGATAACTCCGTAATTGTAGTTCACAATTTAATAGGTTTATTCAAAATTTTCGGTTATTTGTTCGCAATAATATCAACAGCTTACACTACGCCATACAGTGCTATGATATAGTTACGTAATTCCAGATGATGTCAATTCACAATTTTATAAGTTAATTCCATCGGTCATCTGTGTATCGCAATAATGTCAACTGCATACACCAGTATAGTGCAACAATTGCTTTCAAATTATAGGCAATCCAGTTGATTATTTTATGATCACGTAATTACGTAATCGACATTGTAATGAATTATCTGAAGATTTTCTTTTACAAGGCTGGTCATAGGGAGGGATCGGTCGGTCATTCGGTATCGCGGGAGCTCTTTGATGGTGGTGAAAAAATGTAATCTGGCCTTATAATACACCTTTAACCTTGAGGCGTGTTGACACAGTTAAGTGAGTTAAGTTAGATATTTATTTCAGGGATCGTCCGTTCCATTCCAGAGTTGAGTTGACCTATTTTTGTCCTCAACGTTCGTCTAATACCACAACAAACGTTACAGAATATTATACAACGTATATATGTCGAGACTCGAGAAGTGGAGATCATATTGGTTGGTAGACCAAATTGGAAGTTTGACATTTGAGGACTGCATGACATCGTGACATCTTCGCCATGACTGTAGCTGATCTTCAATTCCCTGACAGCTTTCAATGCGCTGTATTATCATTTGACTTCTTAACTATGATAAGGTTGCAATTAGAAAAGATTTTCTCTTGTCAATAAAATATTTAAAACGGAACTGATTCCGAAAAATTATGTGGTATTTTCATTTTGCTATTTTGTAAGATTCCAATCCGAAAAAGGTCGTTTCAAGAATTACATGCTTCTACTACTAAAGTTCATGAAGTCCTACTTAATTTCTCCCTGATATAATTACAGTTGGAATGTCTTCGTGGAGTCTCCGTTCAGTTCAATAATCTCTGGGTTTCTAATTGTAAGTAATTAAAAGCTTTACACAGTGCAGCGGTTAGTTAAAATTATTCACGTACATGGAAGGATATCAACATGGAAATAAGCCAGTAAACTTGTCGCTAGAATTTATCCCTCAGTCTGTAGTCTGTGTAGTTTCTCGTCGTTCCTAGTCAGTCTCTCTGTCTCTCGTGTTTGTTCTAAACGTATAAGAGTGTATTATGAAATCCATATAGTTAATTAAAAGGAGTCTCCTTTGGGACATACATAGACGGGTACCAGAAACAATAGGTCTCCCTTCACACTCTAGATTTCGGGGTATCGTATCCGTATCCATGCATTTCCTCCGGAAGATTTTCAGAGGTTGAGCTCTAAAGTACACAGAGAAAATACTTCATTTTTCTTAGCCGTGCAAACTCTAAGCGCCACCATACCACATCCGAACTTTATTACCAAAGGAATAATTTTAGAAACTCGACAAAAAGGTTTCACATAATCTTTCAAAGTTCTCCCCATCATGTTTTTGTCACTCACGCACGACTCACACAACACACAGTCAGATTCACCTCGTCTATCTCTGGTTTCCGGCTTATGTCACAAAATCACAGGAACGACTTCATAAAGCTAATGTGTTACTAATCTGATTGGAGTAGTGTGAAAATCCTGACACCCAGCAAAACTGAGAACAGACAGAACTGGATTTAATCATCTGTCGTGTCGGTACTCTTTTCTGTAACCTAATAAATTACTACTTAAGATGCCCAGTGGCTCAATTTGTTATCCGTCACGTATTATCTTCACACCTTTTATTTTACAATTTCATTCTCCGATTTGTCAACTTTACGGCGTGACGGCGTCCCACCCCACGTTTGGCACTTCAGTTGATTAATATAATTTTCAGAATCTGGACCATGATCCATGGCTCGTAGGCAGAATGAGTTTATACCTCAATTTTAGACAAGGAGGGAAATAAATCTACTCCGCGGTACTTTTATTTTTTAGTAATCATTTGTATATTACCCGAATTTATCTTGTCTTTGTTCTTGAGCTGAGGACCTCTGGTTAAATCCAATAAATATCTTCAATTCAATTACTCTTGAGATGATTACATTCGCATTCGTTCAAACAGGAACTTTGGGAGCATAAAAATATCAATTTCCTGAGAAATAATATACGGATACATTGCTATTAAAAGTATTAATAATATTCTGTAGACTCTCCAACTGGATATTTGATCAGAAGTAGTTAACGAAGTTACACTGCAAATACATTCTCGTAAATCCTCTTAATCCTCTAAGACATCGACCGCTATCGTATCTGGTCACACACGCACACACAACACCACATAATTTTGTCTCAAAAGTTTGAGGTGCTTGATGATGAAAGATATTGTAACAACTCATCTGCAATAGGTTTTCCTGTTTAATTATCAGGGGATATTTGGCAGAGATTGGACAAATATAATATGAGAAATCTCACGACCGGATAAGATCCTTAGTTATGGCACTGGCACATCTTATGTTTTCACAATAGACTCTTACTTTGCCAAATTCGAATGCCAATGTCATTGTTTTATGTGTCTAAGGTAACAAAAGAACAATAATGCGAATATATACTAGCGAAGATAAGTTTAACTGAAGCATGTGCCGTTGTTTTTGAGTTTAAACTTGAAACTTGTACTAACTTGAATTGGAATTACTAGTATTTATAACTGATATACTAAAATAGAGCCGCGATTTATTGTGAAGTGTACTCACCCAACAAATGCGCTAGCTAATGCTACAATATTTGTGACGACATTTATCTCAGTAACGCATACTAATACCTACTACTGGTTGAATACGTTACTTGCGTTTCTCTGTGTTGTAAATGCATATTGTATTTTGTAATTGGTGACTGATTAATACTTTTAGCCATGCTGAGTGCAAGTCGCTAGTTAGTTCGTTAGTTAGTTACGAATCGTCGCGTCACGGACACAGTGAGTTTAGAGGTTAACGGCAATGCATGTGTGCCTTTCAAACAGACATTATTTGTAAATAATATTTCATTTTTATCTGTGATGGATGCCAAATAAGTGCGGTCACCACCGGTGGACCGAACCAATAGTGCAAATACGGCGTAAAAGTGTAAACTCATAATAAAATGACACATTCCACAAACACACAAACATGTGTTTAAGTATTTGTCATATTTTCATGTTCTGTGCCATGAATTGTGACAGTTTTAGTTAACATCAGCAACTTATATACTCTCAATAAAATTTTACCATATGATGGATAATTCAAAGCGAATACAGGCAGTTTTGGATAATTTGGACATTACGTAAGTATTCTAACATTTTTAATGTCAGTATATCCGTCGTAATTATTGCTGATTGAGCATAATTTCTAATCAAATTCGTTCAAATTTTGATGTACTACAAAGTAAAAGAAGAATACATCAGATTATTCTGACGAGAAAACGAAATCATATGCTTAACATTCGAATACCAAATCAGGATGAAATAACCTTGCGCACTTAATAGCTAGCTATGTGCGAACAGTGTACTTAATTTGAAATGCTTTAAACATTAAAGCATTTAAGGAAACCTGTATTTTTGATGGTCAGGGTTGTCTTGTCTGTAGACAAGTCAATTTGCATAGGTTTATAAGACTATGCTTATGCTACGCACCAACTTCCGCTCCAGCCAGAGCCAGACGCGCAGTGCAAGCTTCTTAAATGTGACACATGTCAATAAGCCATTTCTTTATTAATTATGTACTAAAATCGGCATTTGTCAGGGCATGATATGCCGTGTAGTTCCAGACTTCCAAAGCTCCGACCATAATTACAGTATTCTGGAAGTTAATACTTTATACGCGTGTTCGATTATTTTCAATGTTATCCTCAGTTGTTTATAATTTTTATCGTTAGAACATTTTCTAATGTAAATCTTTTGATTTACACGACTTTCTCCCACAACTAAATATGGTTAAGTTACCTTCACCAAATATTCCAAGTCTAAATTCTTTCTGTTTGAAAGGTTTGTCAACTGTAAATTTATATACTCTCGACTGGACGTTCAGGGAGTTCCAAATCAAGGAAGACGTAAAAGTACAATTCAAAAATTCTTCAAAGCTGTAGAAGAAACATCTGAGGAGCTCTTCGGAGCACACAAACAAAGGTAAGTTGAATCATCCCAGTGTATAGTTGTTGTACGTACAATTACAGTGGAAAAACTGTCTTCCCCTGACATTTTGAGCATTTACCCTTCAGGACACCAATGATATTCTGCTACAGCTAACCGCGCGACTTCCCTAATTTCAGCTAATGTTTTATCATGCAGATATGAAGGATGTACATTTTTCCCTGGGGATGAGGAGGATGTCAGAAAACAAATGTCAACTTACGAAACAGAATCTATGAAGTACAATAATGTTATGGTTATAAGTAGTTAGTGTACCCAAAAGTATAAGACATCCGGTTAAGTAATTTTGTTCTTAATTCAGGTTCAGATTTATTCAGTGCAAATTTGTTAGACGGGACAGTACAATATATGAAAATATAGTCCGAAAACTAAGAAGAATATTTGGAATTGTATTCGAGTTAAATTATGTAACAGGTAAGAACAATTTAACCAGTCTTATTTACAAGTCGACAAGGCATTATCTCATCTACTCATCAACTCATCTCATTTCAACATTTCAATAGGTGCTGCCGAAATTACGGGAAGAAAATTCAAAATTAAAGATATCCCCGAAATTATAAAGCTGGTCGTGGGAAGGATTCAAGACGACTGATTTTAATCAATCATCATAATCATAGTACACTTCCTCATTCTACAATTTGACACGACAACATTGGAAAGACGAAAGATAAGAGACTGATCGCGTCTTCTGGTCCTAACAATAAGTCCGAAGTGTCCAAGCTGGTCATGCAGGCATGACTTACCATATTATATAGGTAACTGTCTGGATATTAGTACCCAATTCTGCCATTTCTGCCGGATTTAGTGTACATGGTGATATGCAAAAGAAATTCTGCATTGTACTGTTTTTGGTTGCAAGATTATATTGCGGATTTTTTAAAATTATGATATACTACAAACTGTATTTGACATGTACACTGAACCTATGTCCATATGTGAGTCGACGCCAATCAATTAGACCTGCCTCGTATCTATTGAAATTAATTGTACAATACTGACACAAGCGTGAAATTCTGCTTGATGAAAAGTTGGCCAAACCTCAATTTGTTTTATTGTGTTGATTAGTGTATGTGTACCTATGTTATACTAGTGTATTTCGTCTCCGTCTGGTAATCTCCGCAGCTGCTGCTGAGGGTTATTTTGGGCCTATAGATACTTGTGTGCATATACGTGTGTGTCATCCGTCGATATGCAGATTTTAGGATCTTGTACAGAAATTAGCAAATAAGTTTTAATAAAATTTTTCTTATACTTTCTGGTTTGTATTTCACTAATCTCTTCGTTCGTTCGTTTAAGTATTATGTGCGAATTGACAAATCCGACAGCATATGCACGGTACAGAATGTCAGAAAACTGCAGTAAAATTTTTTAAGGAAAATGTCTTGCTTATATTGAAATATATGATATCGAAGTAAATGCAAAAATTAAGATTTTGGGGATTACTGGGTCCAGTAAATTAAAAGCATATTCACAAATTATCACCACCAGGAGGGTTGGCAATACAGCCGGTGAACATGTACGGAGTAGAAGTAAGAACCGACGTTGTACCTCTTATTCGGCTTTTCAAATCTGCAGAATTTTCGTATACATAAAATGAATATACAACAATAATACCCGATCCATCCGAACTAACTAAAGGCATGGTCTGCCAAGCAGTTCTCAAAATCTCATATTAGTTTTACAAATTCCATTTGTAACGAAAGGGGTAACCTTTTATATTCCTTTTTCGAAGAGAATTTCTAGATATAATAAATATATGCATACACACGGTTCGTTTGGTTGGGTGAATGTTTAGAAGGAATGGGCAGATAGAAATATTGTATTAGTCTGGATTCTGGAATATGTTCTATGTAGAAATCCACAGAAACGGTTCAACGAGTTGGCCACAACGGGCTGGCCACTATCACTTAAAGGCCCTTCTGAAACTATTGAGAATATAAACTGAACTTTTACAGGGACAATTAATTTTTATTCCATTGTTCCTAAAATTCTGAGAACGTATCTTCGTACATTTTTTATGGTCGTTTTAAATAACAGGCGTATATGATCATCTAGAAGCAGTGAACAAGAGTTTGGATAATTTGGATGCATTTAAAGCAGGCGGCCACTCTTCAGTAAAAAAAATTACTAGAACCGTTACTGAAAATACAAGAGGATTATTAGTTAGTATGGATTTGTTCCGGATCAAAACTGTCCAACATGGATAAGACTATTGGACCATGAGAGGGCAGAGGGATAATAAAGGTCTCACGCAGCGAGGCGTTTTTCCCCTTGATTAGGTCACGCGAGAAGGTGGGATTTGACGACGACTCTTATTTCCGTGAGAATGTAAATGCGGTAGGTTTCAAAAAGGAGTAATCTTTGTTTTGTCCCCCAGTAATTCTTAGTCAGCGTTTGTATACGTACTAGTAGAGTTTGAGGATGACTCGATGAGTGGGTTTCATTTAGCCAAAGAGTGACCGACAATGTAAATAATCAATACTGTAAAAATATTACCTTCGCAAGGAAATACTTCAATATCATTATTCTTTAGTCTAAAGTACGCCCAGCAGTTCGTAATTACCGATGAGATAGAAAGCATATAGCACCAGAAATATACGGCGATGTCCGGCACAGAGATTTTTGCTGAATTATTTGCCGATGCCGCATTGTTGTTGGCGATGCGATCAATCGTGCGCGCATATTTGATGTCACTTCTGTTTATCGAGTTTTAATTTAAATATCAAGACCATCGTCTCACGCCCACGCCGTACCGTCTCGATAGTCGCGGCACGGTTAATAAGAATGGAAGTATTAAGTTGAAATACCCCGGAACTAATTAAGCACATCATAAAATTTAATTAGTTCGGTGTTAATTACGTGTTGTAGACTTGTAGATGCAAATGACAAGATGTTTGATCCTAGGGAGTGCATACAATATTGAGAGCTAGTCTTTTGAGATTATGCTATGCTCAGTCCTGCACAATAATATGGCTTTACATACTTTATATTTGGCCTTCAACAGGGAAGGGAATTCAATCATTTCCCGGAGCACGAGCACAGCAAATAAAATAAGTAACTTTCGTGTTTATGTGTAAATTCCTATTAATCTTTAGTTAGATATTAAATATCATGCAGGGACAGCCGAGCTCAGTCGTATGTAGTAATCAAATCACGATATTCCTAGAAAAGTTGCCTGCATTGACATGACATACATATTCATGGATCCATGCTTGATATGCTTGCGTCTATATTTAAAATTCATATAGAAAGTTGAGTAATTTGGTACGGACTTATGGGCTCGAATATCTTTTTATTTGGCGATTGCAAGCTCGAAGTTGTATGTGTCTTGTCTGGCAGTCAGGTCTCAGGACCAGGAGAATTTCAAATATTACATTAAGAACGTTTTTGATTGCAAATTGCAAACCAAACACTATTGCAAAATGATTTATTTTATAGATGTGATTCCGACTAAAATGGTATTCGACATCAAATCAAATTATGCTATCTTTATCAGTTAAATATTACATTCATACCTGCCATTTCGACATATGAACCATGTCAATTGTCAACGTGTCATGCTCCGATGTCCGATCCATGTCTTACAGTCGATTCTGAATTTTTTTTTACATGAATTCATTGGGTTGAGGATTAATTGCATTCATTTGTTCATTTGAGCGTGAAATATTTAATATGTGGAAAGACTTCACAAAGCTGCACCACTGAACTGAACATGAGAATTGGTTATTTTTTGACGCAGTATACCGGGGTGTCCCAGGACTAGAAATTGACCAATTGACCACTAAAAACTAACAGCATTACTAGAAAAGACCCTGCATGGAAATGCTACGTTTCAATTAATATATTCGTTAATTTGGTTAGGCTAGTGACGGTACCACGGATATGACAAAAGATGCAAATAATATTTGTCCAAAGTGAAATAAGTTCGGTTCCATCTGTGCTGTCCGCACACACACGGCTGTTATAGTAAACCGAATTGGATGAACCGGGTGATTCGGTGATTAGAGGCAAATCCCATGCTTGCCCATCGAACATTTGGATGAAAGGAAGGAGTAAATCCTAAAGAAAAAGTAAAGCCCGAAAATTTTCATGACACAAGGAAATGGAATGGGATTGGTGTGGATTGAGAGCGAATCCGGGGAGACAAGGGGAGTCTCCGACGGGTTGGACCGTAAATTGTAAGGGCGAAAGCCAACCCAAAAACTCAGACAATAAGAACCCTCCTCATAATATCGTCCCGATCCGAAAAGTTGATAATGATCATAAACCTACCTTTCTGTCACCTTTAGTTGGTTATCTGGGGTTGAGGTGTTAAGAAATTCTATTAATCGTCCGCAATATTTGAATTGTTCAATTGACCCCAGGTCAAGTTGTAGCTCGTGCGCTATTCGAATGTCTAATCTACCAGCCTGTTTCCCCATGTTTCCTTACTTGTCCCCTGTACAGTTTCGACAATTTACAAATAGTTTAATGTCACCGGGCGCTGGGAATGCGGTGAATTCTGGGGATACTCGTGGCGGGTCAACAAATAGTTCAAGTCCAAGAGCATCATTTACGATTGAAAGTATTTTAAGTGGTGAACATGGAGGTCAGACTAGAAGTAATGGTAGAAATTTAGTTAATAGTGGTGATAATGGTGGCTCTGGTGGGGGTGGAGGTCAAAGTCCGAATTCAACCGGTGGGGGTGGACTTCTTCCACCAACTTCTTCATTCACACCATTTCATTTTTTACAACATTCAGCAGCGGCCGCAGCTTTCTTACCCAGTCAGGCTGCTGCAGAATTTTTCGGTAAGTGAATATTTTTAAGTTTTTCTTGTTTTACATGGGCATTATCTTCCCTGGAAAAATGCTTCTTACTAAATATGGAACTTCGTAGGGTGAAGATTTCTGCCTCCGGTTGCGGGCTCAGATTTTTTGGATATGCAGGAAAGCCGTCCGTTTTACATGCGTATTTTTTGTACATTACATTTCTGAAAGTAGTGAAACTCCGGAAAGGTGGAACACCGTTGGGAGACTAGCGACTAAAGATTTGTTAATGTATAATTGTAAAAATTAGCCCTGACCTTTGATAGACTGGGTTGATTCTATTCAGGCCGTGTCTATAATTGGTGAATTTCAACATCTAATTTCTGTAAAATAGGTGGATAGATTATTTTCCAAAATCATCACTTGTCAGGGAACCTCCCCAGAATTACTTCAGTGCACATTTTTTTAACACGTTGGCTTATGGGCTAAGAAATTTTGAGGTTGGGCATATAATTTTAAACTCGAACTCCTTCAACCCAGGGCATTTCCTCTACTGTACTAACGATAAGTCCAAAATATGTTTTAAAAAACCTCGGTACGTTAAACTGGAGTTGAACAGCTGCGTTCTATGGCCCGAGGAATCAGCTTGAGTTTTTTAACCGCTTAAAATCATAAAATAATTTTACCCTTTACACCTTTATCCTTGCTACTACGTTGTGGACATGTATTATTATTCAAGAATTTTAAAAACATGTAATACACCTGAACCGGATAAACAAACTTCTTAATTTTATTACACTTTGTGGTTTCGCACTTTGACACGTGAAAAGTATTGGAGTAATCCCAAATCCAATTTGTGTTAATTATCTAATTCCTTCAAATTCTGACCTAATCCCTTTTCTCTCTTCTGATAGCATCTTACCCAGGACTCTACGGTCATTTTTACCCACACCCGTTCAATGGGTCAAACTCTGCAGCGGCACAATCACTTTTGAGCTCTTCTGCCTTGGTTGGGTCAGGACTCGGTGGGCCAAATTCTAAAAGGAAGCGACGACACAGGTGAGTTAGATATTATGACTAAAATCCATAATCCTGATAATGAAATAACCTCAATCCATTCACTACTTTACACTCGACCTTTCAAAAAAATCAAAACAAAGATGATGGACCTTCAAGTGTAACCTCAATTTTCTGAAAACTAGTACTTAAGTAAATCTTGGTGTCAATTGTGTCACCTGGTCAAGCCATATTTCTGACTCTTTGACTTTTACTTAAAGCCTCAATCCATTTCATCCAGTCACGTACAAAAATTTTAAATATAAAATTTCTGAGAGAAACAAGCAAGTGTCCACTTATTTCGACCGTAGGGTTTATTTCATGCACACCCTAATGCATTCACAGAGTATTGAAGTGTAGTTATATAGTCAAGTGTTATTCTTCCCACGAAAAATTAGTCCAGAATTTTTTTGTTTCCACGCTAAAAATACAAGTTTAGACTCAAAAGTAGATATTGCACTGTAACAATGCTAACAAAACATTTTGGGGTGGGATTGGGGCACCTGAAAAATTTTTTCCAGAAGAAAAAAAATACAGAATATATGTGTATAAAATATTCTGTTCATCCTATCATAATATAATTAGTGCATTATCCGCTCTCCAGAAGATTGACTAATGAATTTGGTGAGGTCCATTCAATGAATTAATGTTTTTAGAATGAAGAAGGTTAGGGAATTATTTATGAATGGGGGGATGCGGAGAGCGGCTCAGCTCAGGATGGAAAAGTTTTTATGGGCTTGAAGGGAAAGTCGAAAAAGAAAGTTTATACACACAAAAATGGAAGAGAAATCCCAAATGTGGACGTTGAAGCTCGACTTTTGTTTTCATAGGGAATTTGAGTGTGGATTTAAGATGATTGAGATTGAGATTGTGAGATGACTATGGGAAAAGAGTCAACGGAGGATGAGGAATAAAGGGAATGATGGGATGAGTCACATTAAGGCACTAATATTATGTCCTCTAATTTAAGTACTATGAGTATATAGAACTGCCATATGTATATCACTGACACGACTTAATATAAAATTAGTTCACCCTGCTATGCGCTGACTCATGTCAGATCCGCAAAGCAAACAATGGATATTTTATATTCATATTTCAAGCTCAAATTAAAAAAAGAGTTAAAGTCTTCTCGTAAAACACGAATTGTGCTTCGCGTATTCATGCATCATGTTAGGATTAATAGAGTTTCAATTCAAATCTCAAATTTTGTTAAGTTTCGGGTCAATTCCTCCATGATTGTAATATGGTAAACATGAAAACTTTTACATATATTATTCCTGTGTTTGATCACCCCTTCCTTCTATCCATAGTCGGCCATTAACTTAACAGTTTCTCACTTTTTTTGGTTAAAGATTTGTACAAACGGGTCATTTGAAGTAGTGCATTCATGAATTCGTTACAGTTTCAATATTATACGTAATTGCTAATTTTAATTTCTTCCGTTCAGAACAATTTTCACTGAAGAACAATTAGAACAGCTGGAAGCAACATTTGAGAAAACACATTACCCCGATGTAGTTCTCCGTGAACAACTTGCTCTCAAAACGGATCTCAAGGAAGAAAGAGTTGAGGTGAGTCTCATCTTACTATTTGTACTTATTTTGTACTAGAATAATTCCGCATTTCGTAAAATTGCGTTCGCTATCTCGAGTTTGAGCCTATTTAGGGTTCAAGTGAAAAATGATTTCTCTGTTAAATAGAATTCTATTGCATATGGTGGAAAATCACAGCTAGCGGTTACTTCAGCGGCTCTCAAAAGTTCTGGTTCGGCTGAACGGAAAAGCATGAAATTTCTCCCTTACTAAGCCTGCTTAGGGTAAAGAACATGGTGAACTCTATGAAAACCCCGAAATGCCCGCTTGGTTCCTCGTCTTTTGTTTTGAGAGCAAACAAAATTAACCGTAATATTGATACTTGGTAATAGAATAATCTCCTCTTTCCGAGTTTACGACCGCTACTACTTTCTACTCCTATCCGACTAACTACCCTAAGGCTTTTCTCTCTTCTCTTATTCCCAAACCAAACATTCAAATTGGTTTCTTCTCAAAAACCAAACCAAAACATACACATATGCACACATCCAACTTTTGATTACACTTTATTCATTCTCTGTCTCCTTTTTATTATTACACCCACTTTCCAAAACCTGGGAGCTTTGCTTAATACAATCACAATGTTAAATTATTACAATAGAGTCCACAGTCCGTGCATGCATACATGTGTGTGTGTGTACATGAATGAGTGCTGGCAGAGTGAATGAGATTACCAACTATTCTAGTAATATTCTTCCTCATCCTTCCGGCTATTCGTTAATAATTACACTCTGACAAAAAGTCTCCCCACATTGTTGTTCTTACATTATGAAACACGGTTATGGGGTGAAACACGGATTCAGATTCATTTGTTCTCACATGGGAAATATGTTGCAAGATAAACTCGATTGCTTTCTTGTTCTTGCGTTAAATGTAATGATTCCCAAAAATTCTGGCACGGATAAATAATATATTTAACGTAAGATGAGGATTTTTGGTAAGGATTTGCGCAGTTCTCGCTTTTGCTCTTATAAATTCTGATAAAGTTGAATGAAATCAAAATTTCTCTCATATCCGATTTCAATCAACGCTATCATATTCTTATGGAAATTAGAAAAGAGCGTCCGCCGATATGAACGCCAATTCACTCGCATGTACGAGATATAACAAAGGAAATACAAAACTTGGCATGATATGGTAAAATGACAAATACAATTGAATTGTATTTCTGGAGAACTTTGGGGAAAATGCTCTCGCAGGGGAAAGCCGCTGTTGTTGTGTGAGTGGATGAGTGGTGATGACACCCAATGGGATCATCCGCCCTGAAAATAATTACCTTAATTGGAAAATGAGTTTGATCTTGTATTGTATTCCATTGTTGGGGAATAATAGAGGGAGTGAATTCGGGTTAGGTACTTGAGTTTCACACAATACGTAAAGTAATCTTCGGGAGTCGAAAGTCAATAGCTCTCAGACCACGAATTCACGGTTTTGCGACCGAATTCGTCGACAGCCTTTTCCTGTCTGTGTGTAAGTAAGCCGCTATCGCTGGAGCTCATAAATTCGGCCGCTTTTCCATTGATAACATTAATTGAATTTTCAAGGGGTGGAAGGTTTCTGGTCTTGATAGGTCCACTCCCTTAAGTTTTTATACCTATTTCGAATAATAACATGCAATGTCTGATTCCAATCGTGGAATTTTGATAGAATAGGAATTCTTCGACTGATTCTCAAAAATGAATCAATTATGAAACTACGAACGCTCAGAAAACCTTAAAACACATTTTAATATTGTACGTTTCGGGATAATTGCTTATCACAGAGTTTCAAAATGATGAAATTGACAGTTTTAATTAAAAACTTAAACCAGATTAACCGGTAGCAATATTTTCTATCAGTTCGAGTGTCATGCACACACTAATACAAAGGGGCGTTACTAAATCTTGCCATAAGTAATAAGCCCCTCCCGTCGGATAGACTACTAAAGTAGATTTTTTACATCTACATGTTAAAATTTTTAGACCACGTCAATCCGTGGTTCACAAACTAGGCATCATTATAGTTCAAGGAGTTGACAGGTTAACTGCAATAGCGTGAGTTGATGGCCCGACCAATTTTTAAACATGTGCATGGCTCTTCCATATTCTTTATTTGTGAACAGATCGAGAGTGCTAAAGTCACTTCGCCCAGGTTAGCCTTTTCCAGAATATCATCCTACAGTTTAAACATTGAATCTAGTCTTATCACTGAGCCAAGTTACCTTGTGAGAAATGACTACCAGACTATCCCTCTCATCTCTCTGTCTGTCAGGGAAACAAAACATCAAAGTATCAAAGTTGAAAAGAGACAAAGTCCGTAGTATCATCAAATTGGACATGATTGGAAAAACTCGTCGAGTCATTATGACCGCATTTTCCGGTTCACATAAAAGACAGGCAGATGAAACAGACATTTTTCTCTTGTTAGAGGCTCACGTCAGGATTCGAGAGTCGTCTAACGGATTGACTGACATTAATACGGAGTTATTGTTATATGCATGCAGTGCAGTGGGCTGAGTCTGAGAAATATTTATATTGACACTTTGTTTCGACTCAGTGCGTCAAAAACTTTCTCGGGCGGAAAAGCGCTCTTGATGCTTGTGATCTCCACACACAGTACTCCGGGCACACAGTTTGCTTCCAATCCGATCCTAATTAAGTGCTTATTGCGAAAGACCACAGGTCTGTAGCTATACAATGGTCCATGTCGTTTGTGCGTTTGTACGTTTGTTCGCACTCTAGCAATCGCATTTCTTAACCAAATCACTTCAAATTTGGTGTGCGGGATCCTTGGGCCATAGCTGCGGACGAGTTCGTTAATCAGCAAGATTGGACCAC
>JAQIXO010000961.1:0-14620 GCA_034700305.1 Protaphorura armata
AAAATACCTACACCCACGCTTATTAGGTTATAAATCATAGATCACGCTCCGGTTGATATACACATACAAGTTTTCACTACAAAAATTTGTTTAGTTTGTAAGAACCCTCTTGGGATGGCCGGTCATTCCTATCCATTTGAATTGAACAACCTCCATGTTATAAAATTTTATTTGTCCACAGAATTGAATTTTGCGAGTGACATGATGTGGACGGAGCCACATTTATGGCGATTGCCATTGCGACTTCATCTCTAGAACTATGTATTTACCAATGTGACTGGTGCTCCATTTTATTGCTGAGGCTGAGAGTGACCTGACTGGGAACGAAAAAATTGTCGGCAGTGCTGTGCTTAATATGTGGGCCATTGATATGCATTGGGGAATTAGCAACGGGATTGTACAAACATCATGACTTGGGATTCCTATAATTTCCAACATGGCGATCATGGTCTCTTACTTTGTCTCTTTATATTCCTATTCCTAGTAATATATTTCTATTCCTTATTTCTTAATCTCACCTTCTTCTATGTACTTCAATTCAAGAAGGTAGGTAAAAAATTTATATTTGGATGTCTCAGAAGCAAGACTTGTGTGTGAGACACTCACTCCATTAATTGTTAACTTATTGACTGCTTCTCCTCTACTGCTCTCTTAAACTATAAAACACTCCAGTCTACCTTTAATTCATGATTAACTAATGGGAAATAATTCACTCAACTCTTAAGATGTTCAAGGAAAAATTAAAATTTATTTTATGTGTGCACTCTCGGTCGTAGATTAAGTAGAGGGTGCTCCGTGTATTCTAACCACAAAAAGATTGGCGCCGTAGAGATTTCCTACACAGGCGAGGCAACGAAACAAGTGAAACCAATGGAGTGGTGGACTGGGAACTGGGATGAATGGATTAAAGTCCACATATCCTCATAAACTCCTCATGTAATCCAATTAAATGACACAGAAGCTCCTGTCCTCTTTTCCTCCTCACGCTTTTTCGGTCAGGATGGGATGGGAATGGAAGTCGTAACTCTATGTGTTTATCTAAACTGAATTGATGAAGGAATCGATACATGGATGGAGAAAAAGAGAAATGTATTCTACATGTTTGGATACAAAAAGGAACAGGTCTTTTTTTGTAGGTAGATAGAGGACAAGAGAAAAGAAGATGGAAAGTCATAGAGTGATTACTTAGAACCAAGTGTATTTTCCCTTTCCCTGGAGACAATTGTTCTCCAATCTCAATCCAACTTTTCAATATTGAACGGAGACGGGGGTCAGGAGAAGGAGGGGGAAGAAGATCTCTTCTTCCTTAAGACTTACTTACATTACGTAGAGCAGAGTACTTTTGGTTTGACAATTGAATGCGGGTTCGCGATCACGACCAGAGGGATTTCCATCCTCCACAAGACTTTGCATTCTTAGAATCCGACACGATACATCGGGATTGGGAATCTTTTGTGGAGAAACTTTGTGTTTTGGTTTCACACCGGAATTCCTCATTTCATTCATGACTTTATCCTTTAGAATCTCTTCCTCCACTCCAGCACAAGATCAATGAATGGTGTGTATTAGACTGGGAAAACTTAACGTCATTTCTTCGTTCTTAACGGCTCCCTTAATTTGTGACTCCATTCCAAACAATGGGATTCCCCATTCACACTCGCAAAATAAAAGGACGAAAGTTTAGGGTTTAAGTTTTGAATTCCATAATGTGATTGTCTTCATCTCTTGGGGTTGTTGTTGTGAATTCATATTCAGTCAACTTGAGATGCGATGATGAGAATACTTGGTAATTGGTATAAAAACTGGGCAAGACAAACTCAACGATATTGAGTGGACTTGGTGTGATTAGTGCATTAAAAATGATTTGCTGCAACTTAACAAGGCGAGGTAAATATTTGAGGCCTACAAATTTAAATAAACAGAATCTTGAATCTTGAATCTTGAATCTTGAAGTCTTATTTTTATTCTTTTGTTGCATTCAGTTAATGAAATGAAATGAAAGTTCATTTGAAAGTTGGAATTAAAGTTCATAGTGAGTTTGTAACAATTTGATTGGGACGAAGGAAAGGAGTCCTGAAGTTGTGCTTAATTTGATTCTCTTAGACGAATCCAGAGAAACACAAACTAAGATAGTTGTATTTTGTGAGTCAAGGAAGAGTGGAGTTGAGAATGAGGAGGAGAATTTGAATGAGGAGGTTGAGACAGAGTGAATTGTGTTGTGAAGTAAGAGATGAGATGAGATTCTCATTGCCAGAGCCAGAGCACTCCCTGAGTCTAGTCTGAGGTTCATCCTGAATCCTCAAGAGGAGAAAGGTGAGAAAGTTTACTTTGAACTGAACCTTAATGTTTGTAATTTCAACACATTCTTCACTTCAACCCATTCATGTTAAATGGTTCCTTCAAATGCATACCACTTTAATTGGGTACAATCATCACTTGCTTCTTGATCTCTTATGTAGCGGCTGAGTTCTGTCTCTGGCACATGGGGGTGAACTAGGACAACGGGGTAGACGCTTGACTCTGCAATCTGTATAGGTGAATAAGCGTAAGTGTAAATCCCTGAATATGAATCCAACTGATGACGTGGGATGCGGATGAGAGAAGCATGTTGTTTTGTGTTTATGAGGTTTTGATCTCATCTCACGCACTCTACATTTGGCTCGGATGTATGCAGGCGGATGTGGTGAGTCGTGATTGAAACTTAAATTTCAGGCTTTGGAAACAGATTGAAATAGAATACAATTCATCTGTTGTTCACAGAACGCAACGGGTATGAGAGGAGAGATGAATAAATCCATCAAATTAAACTTCGATTAAGCGATTCTTGCCGTACCGAGATGACGTGTGACGTATTTCTCGTATTGTTTCCATGTCAAAACAGTAACGCGTAAGAAAGCGCGTGATTTGCAGAGACGTCAGGAAAGTTTTACTATTTCCCTCAAACTAATCGTAAGTCACATAGAATAAAATGTTTGATTTGGACCTTTAGATGCATGTTGTCTAAATGACTACAAAGTTTTTGACTAATTTACTCTATTCGGCTGAATTCAGAATGACAGTTTTCCTAGAGGAGAAAGTGGGATGGTGTGGATAGAATCGAATGCATTGTTGGATTTCTGTTATGCTCATGTGACAACTGACAACTCCAGATTGCCGTGTAAGATTTTTATCAGAAAAGTGGATTCTTGTTAGTTCCAGAACCAGCTCTGTTGTTTCGTGTCCCTCATCAAATTTTAATCCAGAACAAATGATGTGTTTAGAAATTGTATAGTATGATAAATGATTCCTATGATTAGACTCTGAATGGATGACCCCTCAAAACAGTGACAGTTTCTATTATTCAATACTCCTCTGAAAAACAATCCACTTTATTTTTTAGCTGGGCACGACTAGGGCATCCAATATCGCGCCTGTTTTCTAATATCACGATATCGATATTGCGATATTGGAAGAGACCGAGACTCTCGATATCGATATGAGGTGGCACAGCTGATATCGCGATATCGATATTGCGATATTACTAGGTATCGAGACTATCAATATCGTCTTCATAGAGGTGAAGCTAATATCGCAATATCGATATTGTCGATACTAGTACGTTGAGAGTCTCGCGATATTGATATTATTTTTTCGCCAATTTAATACAGTAATAATAATAATGTGTGCTCCACGGCTGAAGTGTAGTTTATATTCACTTTCTCCTAGGCAAAATTAAAACAAACTGAGAAGGAACATATGGCAAGTGTTGTGATGTTTAAAGAAATTTTGAACATCTAAAAATTATTTTGAACTTTTTTCAAAGTTTCGAAAAAATAGTCCTCTTTGGAAATGAAAAAAATTCAAATTATTTTTTAAGTGTTCAAAATATCTTTAAACATCGTGGACCGTCGAAATTATTCCGGGCCTGGATAATAAATTTTAAGCCTATACCTCAACATGAACTCGAAATGAATTTCCGAGAACTAAGCATGGAGAATAACCCATGAAAACTTAAGTTTCGTGAGAGGTACCCTTATATGATATTTGTTCAAAATTTTGAATTTTTTTTAAAAATCGGGTTTTCGTTTCCCAGATCTAAAATTTGTCAAAACGCCATTATTTTGGTCAGTCTTCAATGTAGTGTAGGCTAGGACACTCAACTCGACCAACACTTGCCAGCATGTTAATATTTGTTAAATCCTTAAATGCTTCTCATGCACCTATTATTTTTGCGATATTAGCATCGCAATATCGAGAATCGATATTATCGATATCGATATTTTTCGATATCGAGACTCTCGAATGGGTTTACAAATCCCAATATCGCGAGATCGAGAGTATTGCTTTTGTCTTCCACTTGTGTCGAGATCGATATCGATAAGTTTCAATATCGACCATTCGAGACTCTCGATTTTCGAGAGTCTCGCGATTCTGAACGGCAATATTGGATGCCCTAGGCACGACATTCCCACACACAACTCTTTCTACGAGGCAAATTTTCACCTGCTGGGAAAGTTAGACTTTGTTTCCCATCAGCCATCCCTTATTCAATCAAATGTAACGGAAAAGTACATGAACACAAACAAGAGCCAAATTATTAAATGGACTCAATTCGACATGCACAAGCAAAGTATGAAAAATAGAAATCTTCCAAGGAAGTCGTTTACCACATATTACCAGTGCGATTGTACTGACAGTACTGTAAAGTTTTGAAGGACAATTCACTACACATATATCACTAATATTTACTGATTGATTCGTTTATTGTTTATTTCATTGACAAATTATATATAGCATGACAAGTCCAGGATGCTGGTGCAAGTAAACCACGTTATTCCCAATATCAGGCCAATCTAGTCTACTACAAATAAAAAGGATATAAGGATATAAGAAAAATAGAATTAAAATATAAGATAAGAAATCGTGTATTGCTGTAAACGTTCAGGTGTGGAAAATTAGAGAACTAAAGTATCTTGTAGTGATGTTACAGCAAGTGTAGGAAATTCCATTCCGATCGGCTGGAACACTGATGATGTCCCACTTAAACAGGAATGGTAATATTCAGAGATATCAATTCCTCGGGTGATAACGGAAGAATTCGGTGCGGCTCCACGTGCTGCAGGTTCAACTGAAAAGTAATTGCAACACAAATAAATACATTAAAAGACATAATAAATACTTAGAAACTGTTATATTTCACGCTCGCGTAGCCAGGGGAATTCTTGTTATAACAATTTGTTGTTTTAGCTTTTTAAGATTTTGTATTTTTAATCATAATATCAAGAAGAATCCACGTAGTTGATGGGTGATGTAGGAGTGCTCTTTACTTGTTATTTTCTAAAGTAAACAACTTTTTTCACACTGGGTGCAAAGCACTACGAATTCCCATAAGGTTTGGCAATTTGCATCCAATGTTAAATTCCCATTTACAAATTGAATTTCAACAAAATTCGTCCCATGCCATCCTGTTCAATCTATTGAAGTTGCTAGAGCAACCTTATCATCTCGGTCAAAGTGAAAAAAATGAATTTTTCTTGAAGCACCCTGGTTTCGATCACTCCTATAATACTCATCAACTACGTGGATTCTTCTTGCATAATATATAAATTGCATGGAGTCAGGTATTCCGCGTGTCCTCCTTGGAACATACCTGCCTTCGAATTTCCACTCATTTAATTACAATAGCACCTCCCGCCAGGATCCCCTCACAAAGGCCTAGGGAAGGCCCACGTGTTAGGTGACATCCGCCCCGTTCTGTTAAAAGCCATTTAGTAAGAGTCATGGACCATGTGACCTCCATAGAACTAGAGTTGATGTTCCCTTTTGACCCCATTGGTGTTGACAGTGACCGTAGGACTCAACCTCACATTCTTCTGTGGTTTCATTTCCATACCGGTAGAGGGAGCCACGTCCGGACTTGAGAGGTCATTGAGTTGAACTTCCGTCCAAGTCCCAGCTGGCCCATCATTATTTCTAATCTTGACAATGCTATTCAAATGGTTGGGTGTGTTTCCAGGGCTAAGGGTCGTCCTTCCCAGTCCAAATCCATTTGGTTTGACCTTCAACCCTTGATCTCCAGCCAAAGAAGAGTTTGGAGTGAGAATGGCATTCACATTATTCCCTCCATTCGTACTCGTACTATTCTGTTGTCCATTTCCTGGAGTCAAGATCGTGAGTCTGGTGGCATTGCACATTTCTGGAGAGGGAGGGACAGAGGAATAACATTGAGTGGAGACGACAGAGCGTCCCAACATGGACCCACGGCTCTGTCTGGAATTGGACGACTGTCGGTTACACGCGGCGGGGAGGTTGTCCTCTTTCCAACGACTGTACGTTCTTTTCAATAAGTTGACAACCTAAGGGAAACAACATTCAGACATATTCTTAAAAATCACAGGGAACCGGTTGACGGGTCATATCGTGTTCAGTAGATTTAACAGGAAATGAAACAATGAAAGGAAAATGTAAATATCAAAATATGTGCTTGAGATGGATGTTGGGACCTAAAGCCTTTAATTGAAAAAATTAGGTTGATGGCCCGTATTAATTTGTACGGACTTTTAGGCAATGATCTTGGAAATCTTTACTTTGATTTGGGCGACAATTCTAAAGAAACTCTCCTTTCTGTGTGAACCATATTAAGAGAACTACAATCTGTTAACATTAACTGGTCTCAAGTATCTTTTCACAGTATTTTATCTACTTTCTACGGAAAGACTTATTTCTTTCGGTCAAAGATGTGGAAGGACAGAGATATTTCGAGAGAGAATCATTTTAATACCTCTCCGTTGAGATAGCAGAAGATGAGAGCGACGAGGAAACCTTGAAGTCCGTCAAGCACGTCATTTACGTGGTAGTAGATTTCCACCCATTCACAAGTCCCAGAACCAGATGCGGGTCTGTAGATTGTGACCACAAAGTGAAGTCCAAAAAGTGGCAGTAAAACCAGCGTGGCTCGCACGGCTTTCCTGTAAATGGAAGGAAAACAAAATTACGAGAGAACCACCGAACATGACTTTCCCCAACTTTCTCTCTCCAGTACTTCCTGTTGTTCAAGTTTTATACGTTAAAGTTCCTAAGCCTATTCTGCTGGCTTGAACATTGAAAAGGGCAGAAGTCACACAAGGACAATTTTCAATAATTTTCTACTGTAAATTCTTAAACAGAAGAATGACCAAAGAAATAAATTCGCGAAAGCTTCCGTTGTCAGCGGAATGTGGTAATACTGTATACTCTGTGCTCCACTTATTTGTCCACATTTCTTGCGAGTTTGAGAGAAAATTGTATTTCGCTAGGACCTGTTGGGTCAAGGTTGACTTCCTCACGTACTACTCTACCACACACATGACACATACATATATGACAAGTCACGAACTACTCGTCTGTCTTAACCTTCTAAAAACACATTTCACGAAACTCAGGACGGATTCCAGCTGTAAAATCCACTTTTCTCTATTTCCACCTCTAACCTACCCTTAAATGGAATTCTTCTCTTCTCCACATTGTCCCACTCACAATGTAACAATGTAACATTTCTCTTCCAGTATTTCACATGTTGTCGTAAATGTATGAGTGGAAAATGTGCAACTGTCCCAGAGTCCCAGTCCCAAATATTTCAGAAGATTTTGTTATGGAATTCATCCTTACGCAATCATATAATAAAATACCCTCGGCTGTGCATCAACATCTTACCTATTGATTTCTGATGAAGCACAAGAGCACAACACAATGTTTAACCAACATGATTTTTTTTAGTTCTCCTTAAAATAAGAACTGAACGCAAAGTTGCTCCAGTCTAACCATGTAATGTGTTTACTGCACTATACGAAGTGCTTTTGGGTCCATTCCCTAATTTCCGGTAAGGAGGAATGGGTGATGGAGATAAATTGATATAATGGCACATCACTCCCTTATTCGGAGAACTGGGGAAAGTCAGAGGAGCCAAAGTGAAAGTGAAAGGAAAAGCAAAAGTTTGTAAAGTAAATATGAGAATATGAGAGAGTGAGTGAGTCTATTCCATTTAGTTCTCCAGCCACTGCACTGTGTTGTGTGTTGTGTTCTCAAATTCAGAGAAACTTCTTTTCAAATTGGGAAAATTGTATGGGTACTGTATGGGTCTGTACTTTCGTACTTGGTACATCCTCATTTATCAAATATTAGATTCCCTCCATCTACAACATGGCCTAAACTTCATTAATAACAGTGAGTGTAACTGTAACTGAAATCTGAGTGTTTTCATCCAGTCTTTCTGCTACACAAGGGAAAATTCTGGGTCCCAGTTCTTTGAAGAGTCTCAAATATCTTCCACATTATTTTTCTATTTCCATACATTAACCAAAGATAACGAGATTCCAACGATAAGTAAACATGGCTAATGATAATGGTAATGGTAACGGTGTATTATTAACCAGAATGATTTCATGGAACAGAACAGACATGATGACATGTGTCAAGGTGGCTAGCAATGGTTATACATGTGGGAGAAAGTTGGTGAAAGTGGATTCATGGAATTATATGCGGACGTCAACTCTGACTCACCTGTACTGACTTGGTTCATTTGCATGGGCGGCTCTGAGTTTGGTAACGAGGACTCGAATGATGTTGATGAGGAAGAGCATATTGATCTGTGGATGTGGAGTCAGAATTCATACCAAAATTAGTTATATGCAATACATGAGTCACATGTAGTGAAAGTAATTGTAAACAACAGATGCGTAGATGCGTAGATGAAGGTAAAATTGAAGTGGAAATTGAAAATGTGGAATGAGTGTAGTATAGCTCTAGCTAGCGAAGCATGTGCGGAAGAATTGACAAAAGTCATAATTCTAGTTCTGGTTGTAGCCACCACAACACCACCACTTCCACCCGCTTTGCTGCTCTACACGAGTACATAATTTCATTCATTAATACTCGACGGAGTGGCAAACGTAAATGTAAAGTGAACATTCATTAATCTTCCTTTCATATTTGTTTTCCCTCGACTCGCATTCTCAACGTTAGACTGTTAGTTTCAACATCACACATACAATGGAATTATTACGTTGAGTCCTGAGTCCTGACTCGCACCTGTTGCGTCCAAACGATTCCTTTAATTCTCTATTAACCACATGCATTCCTTCTACTACTTTCACCCAAACATTTTTATTCAATACATTGAATTGCGTGGCGAGGCTGCATAACTTAACATACAAAACACAAGTGGTTACCAGAAGACTGAGGAGACTTGGTCCATTGAATATCCATTCGATGGATTCCCTGGGTACGACCCAACAACTCGTGTTCAGTTCATCCTCCGACATCCGGATGATCGCATACGTTAGAGTCGGAATCACAGGGAAAACTATTCAGATAGAAAAAATATACTCATGTTAGCATTCATGTTACATGTTAAAAGTACGAACAGGTGGACTTACCCCATCCAATGAGGTAGAAGATGAGAAGTGATTTCTGTTCAGCAAAAGCAGCCGCAATTAGTTTGTGTAGATAGTAGCCCTCACAAAACATCCACATGTAGTTGGTGAGTCTGGAGTATTTGGTGAGAATGAAGAGGAGTCGACACCCCACCCCATTCTACTCCGTCAACAAACAAACACATGGGTTTTAATGAAATTACTCACCGCTAATCCACCGAAAAGTCTTACATTCCGATCCACGTTCTATTCGAGTTCTACAGGGTAAGTCAAAATTAACCTGGTGTTTCTGAACAAATCAGCCTTTGAAATATGTGAGGTGTGAATTAAGAAACTAATGAGACACAACGGAGAAAGCTAGACTTTGTTAGATTGTGACAGGTTGACGTCTGAATGGTTCGTTAGGTCTTAATGAATTCATACGCAATAGGAAAGGGTTGGGTGGCTTTTGTGTTGTGACCTACATTTGATTGATTAGGCACAGATTTCCCGGTGGTGTTAAACCCTGTTCATGAACAAGAAATAATTGTATCCATCAATACGGTTGTTCATTAATTGTCACCCATGACATTCAGTATTAATTAATCCATGAAGACTTTTCTTTATATTTGCACCACCCTTCTGCAACTGTACTGTTTCTGTCATGTAATAGAAATCAATAGGCTGGAAAATCTATCGAGTCTTCGTCGAGTCGAGTCCAAACACAAAGACAGAACGGGAGTGAAAGTGAAAAGAAGATGAAGACTCGGACATGGACTCCATACATAATTGGTGGTAGAGGAGCTATCAAATTCCATCAACGTCACCCAGACCCAATACTTACTACCAGTATTAACTGCACTTGAGGGAAAACTTTCTCCTCCCCTTGCCCTTCAGGGCATTTTGTCCAAACATGTACGTATATGGAGGAAGTAAAAAATGAGTAAAACCACCCAAAACATTTCCTCACAAACCAAAAAAAAATGAAAATGAGTTGTTGGTACACATAGCATATAACTGAGCCTTGCCCTGGGCACAATAATTTTTAACAAAACTGTGAATAATTGAGTCAAATCAAATTGAACATGGAGCCCAGTTTGTGAGGAGTGTATTCAATTCATTTACAAATACTCATTTGTCTACATGGCTTATGAATCCCAGTTCCACTCCACATGAAAAAATCCCAGTTTAATTTCATTACTGGAGAAGAAGCAAAGCCATTTAGGTGATTCCCGGGTGATATGACATGTCTAGAGCAGAAATGTGTTGTTCACTTGGTTTTGGTTCATTCCAGGTCTCTATACGTGTACATGAAATCATTGAAGAGTGAAATTTAATAATACATGTACAAGTGCACATTGCTTCCTAAACTATGCTCCAGGGTTCATACAGTACAAGCATCTCACCCCAATTTACAAGTTTTGTTTTCGAGGGAATTGAATTTTACAATGTTACGTGACCTTAGCAGAAAACCTTGGGCTTCATGGAAGATGGAAGTTCGTATTGATTCCATGTACTTACTTGATTGATGATGGAACCAGGAGAAGACTCGTTGTTCAACTCCTTCAGGATTACAATGGTTTTGAAAGCAATGACCACAAGTCCATTCACCAACATGGAACCAAATAAATTCCTGTGTAGAATAATCCGATCCACTCTTAGTTGTCTGAAATCATTCAATTTAATTCAGTGCAAAAAAAAATACAGAATGCTCATTGTTCTTCAGCAGTACGATTTATTTTAATATGAGCTAAACTTACTTGTAGACAAAGAAGACGACGAGTGCAGGGATGATTGCAATGATTGAGAAAGCATAGGCCAATACATGAACGTATGTCCTTCTCTTGAGTGACTCTATGACGGCGGTCCCACAGTTAGAGTAGTCTGTCCACTCCCGATTCTTCAACCCTCTCATCTTTGCTTTCCACTCCCCATTACTCTCACAATATTTCTCTGCACTCACTGAACAAATTAAATTACGGAAATTAATTAGCAAAACGTTACAATGGACGATTTCAATTGAATTCTGTCGATTTGTAAAGACAGACAAAGTATGTGAGAAAATTCAATAGCAAAATTTCTTGTGGTTCTACCACGGATTGACAGCTGTTGTGGAAATCTTGTTGCATGTGGCGCGATCTCTGGTTTATTTATACATGACATTTTAACTTAACGCGAGAATAATCAGATTGAGGAGACAGTGGAGGGTTCATCAATAATAATATGAATTTGCAATTTAAAATACTTCAACTTCTACTCGTGTACTTTACATTACATATCTTTTAGCTGTCAATGGAGGGAGCCAAAGGACAGAAGATAAACCACATGGAAACCGGATCAAAGTTCATTGATCGACAATGAAAGAGTAAATTCGGATTGTTGTCCCTTGAGACATTCGACATAAAGTAAATGTTGACATGTTCACCACATTACACACACACACACACGTACACACAAACGCATACGTACTCATACAAATATAGTACACTTCCTCAAACTCAATACACCGACCTCACTTTCACTCTTTCACCCCCAGTCATCTCAACTCAGTCATTGGAAAAGGAAAACAAGTTGAATCCTAAACACAATTCCAACATTTATTCCAACATTACATTCTTCACATTCATACCGTCCTACTGATACAGGGTACAGGATATATGTCGTAGTCTGACGACAGCAGTACGTCGGAGTTACGTTGTAAAGGTATAATGCTTATTCATTATTGAAAAACAATTGCATTTTTTTTAGAAAGACGTAAATTCATTCCTCATTCATTTTGTTGCAAAATCTTTGGGAAAATATCTTTTGATTGATATTTAACCACTCATATGTGTGTCTGTTTGATACGACATGAGATATTTATTTACGATATATTCTGTGTTTACTTTCTCTTGCGGTGCGGTGTCAGTAGTACTTTGACTTTCACCATACACGATAAAACGCGTACATGTTCACCA
Source organism: Protaphorura armata (assembly GCA_034700305.1). NCBI lineage: Eukaryota > Metazoa > Arthropoda > Collembola > Poduromorpha > Onychiuridae > Protaphorura > Protaphorura armata. The sequence continues at coordinate 12,326 of JAQIXO010000961.1, forward strand.
AATATTTTGAATTAATTCAAACGGATGGGTGCATTAGGTACAAGTACAAACCCATATTCAATTGGTTTTGAACTTCTAAGTGCCTACCCTACACTCAAAATGGTAATCTGATCAGTGCAAGCTAATATTCACATCTTCCGAATCATGCTTCGTTCAAGTACTGCGGTAATGGTGAAGTAAACTGAACATTTTCATTGACATCTTTTGCCTTCAGGTTCAAACCACAAAAATTCTTGATCATCAGGGGCCGGATGCAGGTACGGGATTAAATATTTGGTTTAACCCTTGTGGTTTAAACCAAAAGTTAATCCACCCTAATCCGGTTTAAATGCGCTATTCAGGTAGGCCGGTTTAGGACTTAAACTGCGGACTTAAACAGCATTCAGGTAGCAAGGGGGTTAAACCCGAAAATTGAGCTGGCAACATCGCAAATCCCATAAAATCAATGGCTTTCAACCATGACAAAAATAGCAAAATCTATGGCAGCGATTGAGTCGGGTGTCCAATACCTCTAATACCAGTAAGATTATGTCAATTCAAGACCCAATAAAATCAAATAGAGGCGGTGAGTAAACAATTAGAACAGACGGACTTTTTCATTTTCAAATTAAACTTTGATAATGTTAGTTCGAAAAAAAGGACTTTATCTTTTATGAGAGAGTACAGTACAGTCGATTCTGTCACACATGAGAATTCATTCCGTGAAGCAGAAATAAAACATAGATCGGACTCGGTTTTAACGGTTAGTTGGCCCCCAAAAATTTTTCTGAAAAATCCCGTAACACAGAACTGCATGGAAATCCCATGCATTCATGTGTCGAAAATTTTTCTAAGTATTTTGAAAATCTTGACCCTTCTGTCAAGCCGAACCTAACCTAACCTGAACTAAACGAATTCAACATTGGTTAAGTTAAGTTAGGTTAGGTTAGGTAGAAATTTCACGAAAAAGTAGGATTCTTTCTGTGAAAATACTTACGAGGACTTAGAAAAATTATCAGCACACGAGTGCATGGGATTTCCATGCAGTTCTGTGTTACGGGACTCTGTCGATTTTTCAGGAAATTTTTTGGGGGCCAACTAACCGAGTCCGATGAGTCCGACCAAAACATACTCTGCAAGTACTGCATACAGGTTGTTGAACGTGGATTTAGCCAGACACGGTGAATTTCTCAAAAATATTCAATTCAAAATGATTTTAAGAAAAACAGACAGACACGTCGTATTTTGACCACAATTTAATAGTTTGCTTACTGAGCGACCGGCGGCGCACCCCACAACACTGCAGCGAAACGACACGCAGACGAGCAGACCACTACCACACCACTACTACTAATGTACGGCGAGGCAATTGCTAGAACGATATTTTTTACACAAGTGATTCTTATACGGCAAAAACTTTATCATTTTCACGGATTTCTTGAGTGGAAATCGAAAAAGTAGATTGAAAATAAAATTAGAACTTTAAGTTTGCCGGTTTAACCCACCTCGTGAGGTGGCTTAAGTTTTTGGATTAGCTGAGACCGTTTTCGGGGTTTAAACCCGTTCCTGAATGCACGCGGATTAACTTTTGTGGTTTAAACCTGTTTTTCGGGTTTAAACTCTTTCCTGAATCCACCCCCAGTTTCCTGATAATTTTGAGCCCTTATCCTCCGTGGAAAGAGACAGAAATAAAGAGTCCACATTGAATGCCTGGATGGGATACGAACGATTCTTTGGAAGTTATCAATTTGGATTTTCATCCTTTCCTTTTCCTTGGGCATTTGAAAACATCCGCCTCCGTCCTACTTCTCCACAAACCACTGCGTAGTTTTTCATCCGATTTCGCGTTTTCTTTGGATTACAATCATTAGGAATGGAATGGAATGAACGGATGGAGAGATGAGTCCATTTGAACAGGACGTCTTTCTTTTCATCCCATAATCTAACGGGAAGTGGCAGAGAGTGATTTGATCTGAGTATTGGAGAAAGTAGGTTGAAGAAGTGAAAGAGTGTTTGGATTACGATTTCATATTATTTACTTGGACAAATTCTTCGTCAATGAAGTGGAATTATTAAGGGTTCACGAAAAAGTGAAAAGAAAAAGCTCCAAATAAAACGTTTGATTACGTCCCATTCAAAGACAGGAGAAGAGAAGGGAGAAACAAGAGTTCCTGACTCCAGATGGGATTAATGTACTCAACGACGCGGAAACTAAATACTTTGTTTGTTTGTTTGTTTTTTATTTTTGTGCATTAGACCAGCATTCACGCATACCTAAATATGCTTAGTTGATTGTCTTATAAGTCCTGCACGAAG
>JAQIXO010000962.1:0-14614 GCA_034700305.1 Protaphorura armata
ATTAACTCGTCCGTGTACAGGTAAAACGTTACCTGGTATACGCTTAGAAAATAATTGCATATGATGAGGAAAACATGAATTATAACACCGTTCAAACGAGATGTCGCTCGAGATTCCGTCACACTCATGTTGAGACTTGAAACTGAATATGCTAGAGTCAAAAGTCCAACTATTGTGTTGAAAATGCAGAAGATTCTTTTCCATTTTGATTTTGTTGATCTCGCTAGATTCGAATCTGTGTCCCAGTCCATTGCAATAATCCAATACACACATGACTGCCGAACGTAATGATTGATAAAATCAGACTCTCCTTTTGTTAGCATTCTGTCTCCTGTGTTACGTCAAGTAAAAAAATAAATCTAAGTCAGTTTGTTTTAAACGAATTAAACCTCTTAGTTGTGTTACAGATTTGTGCAATTGTCCTACTGTACCAGACATACTCTTACTTATATAGGCGGGAAATGGCGAACCCACCGGATGTCTCTTTGAAAGGTCCAAGGCTCTTTGTCTTAATTCCAGCCTAGTTAATTAGTAATAATGTTTGGCTTTCTCGATGTCACCTTCTCACCTTGCATCACTCCATCAACATGGGTTTCCAAAATTCACAAGGAGTGCCGAGTGCCGAGTGGTGAAATAGGGACATTGGACGCTCGCTCATTCCGCTCACCAGAACATGTATTATGAACGATATTAAGACAAGACCCACCAACATTTCGTCCAAGTCATTTTGAATTATTGTCCAGTCCAAACTATACTGTGGAGTCGTCTTCAGACAGCGCCAAACCAATTCTAGCAATTCTAGTTTGCTTCGATTCGAGCGTACACTTTGTTTTAATAATTCACGTCGCCTGGAAGAACCAGGCGACAGTGGACTGTTGTCTCAATGTAACAGCGAGATCTAATGTAACACAAAAATCAAATTCTCTGGCTATGAAAATTGCAACCTTTCGCTCTCCACTTCACGCCTCGTGGTGAAAGCAGTGATTGTCTGTGTTCATTTATTTACGGCGGTATATACAGCGTTCTAAGCCTTTTTACCTTATGACAATATGTCGGAGGAAAACTGGTAGACTTCTGTCGGGCCGAAACTGTTTAATTACAATGAGATCTGCCAGAGATAGGGATCATTCGGTTGTTAGCCCTGAGTCTCCGGATCGATCAGACTTCAAAATGAAATCAAAAACTCGTAATGGCACTAACAGCTGTTCCATTAACAATGTTAATTTGCCAGCTGGGATTTGCCCGGACATTTTTTGGCACGCTCTTTCATTTTCTCCTGTGCAATACCTGAAGAAATTTTCCGCGAGATTTCATGGGAGTTCCATGCCGCCCAAGTGGTGGACGCCACACTCAGTTGTAACCCATTATGAACTTATATAATATAGTGAATGTCATCATACGGATATTCTGAAATACTTCAGAAGGGAACTTGACTGTGTTTACAGTTAAATCTGATTGGATTTAGGACCGGATTCTAGTTTCTCTACTTGACCTAAAACTCCAGCGACTCTCCGTCCAAGATATTTCAAACTTTTAGCTTCTTCTCTCCTACCAGGTAAAATAATTCTGTGCATACAAGTTCTGAAATTTTCAATTTTGTCTCATACCCTTCATCACCGAAAAACCCTGTGGCAACCAGGGTTCGAAAAAATCAAAAATTCTTCTGAAAATAAAAAAAATCCAATTTCTTTTACTATAATCCATTATTCTGATTATAATCGACGTTTTCTGATTTTTTCGGACGTTGAAAAAATCCGATTGTAATCAAGATTATAATCAGCTACCTAAAAAAAAAGAATTGATGTTTTCAAACTTATGAAACATGATACATGCTAAAACGAAAATCCTATGTTCCTATCTACGTTACTATTTGGAACTGTTATTGGTGTTAGTATTAACATAATATGTAATAAGCCTTAAGCAGGACGAACTGACCACAATTGTATTTGAAATAATGGTGAATGGTTAAATATTTACTGGCACCGATAATGTAATTATCTTAAGTAATAAAGGCGTGTGAATGACGTTTAATTTTAGAGAATTATTAACAAGTACCGCAGAAGGGAGAGCAGCAGTTGAGGTAGTATAGTTGTACGGTTGTTTAATTGTAATGATTATGATGACTTGTATTGCTTGATTCTTTGCTGAGTGTTGACACTATAAATAAACCATTATCTAAATCTAAATCTAAAAATCCATCCTGTTATTTCTCAAGCCTTATGGAATGGACCGTCAGCCTGGTACTTTACGGTCAAGTGTGGTGGAGTGAGCATCATCTCAATGTTTCCCTACTTGAATCAACTCACAATTCTGTACTTTACAAAGTCCTCCGCAAATCCAAACCAGTGACTCGAGTGTGGGCTTTGACCTTCGGTCTCTGGCTTTTATTCGCCCTTGTCTTCACAAATGCAAAGAACCATGACTTCGCATTTGAACTCTCCACCTGGTTTGAAAGTCAAACGGACAAGTCTCTCTGACATGCCAAAAGTAATTTATAAATCCAATCGTGGAATCCAGACTTTATATCTGGGTGGATCTGTAGAGAGAGAAAAATCACTAATTTATTAATGATCACTGCCATTCAACAATGGTAGCCTTGCGACTCAATCAGTATACAAATGTCAAATCAATTTTGAAATACTACATATTTCTTACATTTGTATCCTTTGTTAATATGCTCAAAGTACATTGGACATATAAAATCTAGACTTCCCGGAAAATCCAGTTGTATACTCTTCGGACTAATTTCAGCTAATTTGATTTAATAGAAAATTATCGATTTCGTAATTAGGCGAATTTGAAAAGTGGTCACTAATTGACGGGACCTAACGGAGAGTCCAGGCCAATAGTGCAGCCCATTTACCATGAATCGTAATATAATTAATAACTAATCAAAATCAACGAATGTGTTGGAGTTTACGGACGGTTGGATTATTATTAGGTTTAATTGAATTAAGATTGTGAATTTAACCCGGAAATTGAGAACGAACGACCAATTTACTTGACTTTTGAGCGTGTCGGCTGGCCTAATTGGAATCAATAGGAAAGTCAGAGCACAATGAGTGACTAATTAAGTTCGACCAACGTACTAAGCTTATACGAATGTTGGGATGCTTATTAGCTTTAATTAATGAGAGTGTCTACTTAACCCGGATTTAATTTTGCGTACCTATAAAAGACACAAAATTCAGACAGTATTTTGACAAGCTCAGTCAGTTTAAATTACATTTGGAAGTTCAATTTATAAGAAAGAATCTAAACTAATTATGAATAAGTCAATTGGACTCGTTTTGTGCTTGGTCGTTTTGGCATGCAGCATGACCGCGCCGTCCAGCGCAGCGCGGGTAAATAACTATAAGTATTCTTTGCACTAATTTCAATATTTTTTGTTAATTTGAAGGCATACACATTAACATTCATGTTTAGGTTGCACTGAAGAAGTGAAAAATCCTGACGGCAGCGTGACCGTGACTTGTACTGCAGAACCAGCTATTCCAAATGTAGACGCGGCTGAATGTCATTTTGGCTTCTTCTCTCTCGTCTTGCTTAGAGGCGATTTCTAATCTTCTGTGAGGAATTTGTCTAGTTTGGCTGAATTCTCAATATTCAGTTCAAATGTGAGATTCTTTGCCCTGACAGAAGACGGAAAAATTTGTAAAGTAAAGAATTCCTTATGAGTTCAGTTTGTTAATTCGAGTTGGAATTTCACATATTTCATACATGTGAATTTTACATATTTCACAATTGTCGAGATCGGACATTCTCTAGCCATTACAGCTCATTGATCCTTGTTCAATCTGGGGTGGGGACTGGGGGATGGGAGGTTATGGAATTTCGTGGTTTCAGCTGGCTAGTTCAGCTGTAATTCTGGATGTGTTCTGGGGCCCTCACTTTCCATAATCAGAAGGTATAGTGAGCTTCTAATTCTAGCTGACTGAGAAGTGGACTCAGTACTGTGTGTGGGAAAACGTACATGTTACAGAGTGAACAGAGGATTCGTCCCCTGTGTTCCAAATACTACAGCAAATCCCGGTAGTGTTTTCGACGGCCGAGATAAGGATGGTATGTTAGAAGTCTACTGACTCTAAAGTCTGGAAATGATGGAGATTCCTCAGAGAGGAGAGCACGGAGCCGGCATCCCACCCTTATCTCTTTTATCCTCTCAAACCCTGGACCGACGTTATAGTCGTGCCTGATTCTTTCCACAGGGTCCTATGAATCTCTGCCCACTCCCATATTAAAAACCCACACAAAGTCACCATACCAAGTTAGGGAGCCCGAGCATCTAAGCCCGCTATCACAGAATAGTCGGATTCCCTTACTATTCTGCTACGGTGGCTTCCCTAATAGAAATTAATAAAAATTAATAAAAATTAATAAAACCAATAAAAATTGTCAAAAATTCATAAAAATTCATAAAAATTATAAAAATTGTTAAAAATTAACTTTTATTAATTTTAGTTAGTTTTCATTAATATTTGTTAATTTTGTTAATTTTTATTAATTCTGTTAATTTTCATTAATTTTTATTAATTCTGAAATTTATTGTTAATTTCCATTAATTTCCTTAGTTTTTATTAATTTTGTTAATTTTTATTAATTTTGTTAATTTTTATTAATTTAAATTATTATTTATTGACACAAACCGAAGTTTCATTTAACAAAAATTATTAATTTTCATTGATTTTTATTAATTTTCTAAATCTTTATCCATTTTTATTAGTTTTATTAATTGGTACTAATTTTCATTAACTTTGATTTTATTTGATTTTTATTAATTTTCATTGATTTTTATTCGTTTTATTCATTTTTATTAATTTCCATTAATTTTTATTAATTATTTTTATTAATTTCCATTAATTTTTATTAATCTCCATTAATAGATATTAATCTTGAATTAATTTAGTTCATTTATATTAATTTTCATTGATATCTATTAATTTTGTTAATTTTTATTATAAGTTGGTATCGACTCGCCCTGTATTTTTACTGTCATAGATTCTTGACATGCAGGCATTGGAATTGTTGCACTGGAACGCAGTGGTATTTTTAAAACGCGAATTTCAGTGTATTTGTTTTTTAATTCAGTTTTTATAATTTTTTTTTACTATTTTGAATTTTCTATTGTGAAAAATATCATTGTTAGAATTTTCGTGAAAACCTGTCTTTCAACGCAAGGTGTCTAATAAGTTGGAGGCGGGGATTAGCTGATTTTGGGGGAGGAGCTAACTGTAAATTCAGTGCAAAACGTGCACTATATTAAGTTTCTACCATCAGTAGTGATCAGAACTCATCGCAGATTTTATGTATACACCGTCCATTCGGTATGCAAAAAGTGAAGAATGAATTGGTTTTTCATTGAGCAGAGCACTCGGTTTATGCTGAAATGATTGAGAATGAAACCTATTCTGAGAAGAAAGACAACATTCATCAACTCTCAGATGTAAACTTGTCTCAACAATTTGTCTTTGCCAAACCTGTCCTTGAGGGCCTTGATCACCTTCGAATAATTTTCGGACGACTGAGGGAATCGATCCCCTAAGGCACGGGCTTGACTTCCAGGGGTCATACATTGTATCAAATATTGAAACTTATCGCTCTCATGAAGCTCATTATCTTCATCGATTTTCTTAAATTGTGACCACCAACCCAACCATTGAGTAAGATCGCCAGAAAACTTCTTCAACTCAATTTTAGGTAACTTATAAGTTTTCTTACCAGTGGTGGTTGCTGTGGAAGCTGCTGTGCTGCAGATACTTGCGGGTGGTGACGGGGTTCTTGGTCGAAGAATTTTGTTTAACTTGTTTTCCATTTTCTGGACCTTGTCGGCATATTCTTCAACCTCTTGGATATCTGCGTCGATTTCTTCTTGCGGTTTGTCGGCATCTAGAAGTGTTGTCATCACTTCATCATTCAGATTAATCAATTTTGCCGAATTTCTCTCTAACTTCTGCAAGAGTAGTACCAAGATGTCCACGTCACGTTCCTCCTTTTCTAATTCAGTTTCAATTGTGTTGACCGTTTTGGTAACTGCTGAGCGAACACCCGCTCTTTCCTTTTTTGCTCGGTCCATTGTTGATTTTAAGGTCAACTGAGTGTATATAAAATGTGACTCACAGTAAAGTGATCACGTGGGGGTCACCATAAAATGCTGAATATCAGTTCTACTGGGGTCCAAATCCGATCAATGAAATGTTAGTGATATGTTTAGTTCAACAAGATGAGTCAACTCAATTCCCCTACCCGGCAGAAATAGTTAACTCAATATGTACTTACTTTGCTGTGATCTTTGTTTATTTGACTGACTATGTCTCTGTCACTGGTTAATGTTACTGATTAACGTCACTGGTTAATGTTACTGATTGACGTTACTGGTTAATGTTATCTGTTCCACTGTGGGTCGACGCGTCGATAATCCACCTTCTTAGAGTTATGAAACAACAACTGAAAAACTGTGAAAACTCCGTGTACCTAATCAATGATTACTGTGGAACACAAGCCGAGAATTCACCAATTGACTTCACTTTTATTTTATTACTTTTGAGGTTTATTTTTACACGTTCACGAGAGCACTCTGAGACACGTCTTTACTGTTCAAAAGTCTGAGCTGAAGTGATTCTAACAATTGTAAAGTCCGTGCTCGCTTACTCCACTATTCTATTTTTATACATTATAAAACGTTATTCTATTCTTAGACCATTCTGGCCGTTACTTACTATAATCGTAAACTATGAATTACAGTTTTAACATAGCTCTAAAGTGAAAACCAACCTCACTAGTCCTTAGTCAAAGTTTTTTAGTCATTAGTCATTTTTGACTAACCTCTGGTCAACTCCAAAAATGACTTGCATTAGTCATTTCGTATTAGTAATTTAGTCATTAGTCATTAGTCATTTGTATTAGTCATTTCGTTTAGTCGAACTTCGTTTAGTCGAAGTTCGTTAAGTATTTTTGACTTCTAACCTCTCCGCCACCTCTTACTAGTTCCCACCGATAGGGATAGGTGGCGTTCACAACTACTAATGACTTGACCGCTGATAAATTAAACATTTGCTTAACGATATTCAACAACTGGATTACCTCTTGATAAATCCAAGAATTCACATACCAATTGTTAAACTTTGAATCGGTTTATGAATTAAATATTGTAATTTGGTTCCGAGAACATTAATTTTTTAGACAATATTATTTTATCTCCCACACTCCAAGGAATATCCAACCATCCAGTTTTTAAGCAATTCTCAAAAAGTTCAAGTCAAAAAATGAATACTCAGAAGACATTGTCTCAAATTTTACACAATACTCAACGATTGTCATCTAATTAGCATAAGTTCTTTTTAAATGTACGTGTATATGAACATGAGAGCCGGCCTTAGGCACAGGCAAAGCAGGAGACTGCCTGGGGCGCCAATTCTGGAGAAGCTAGAAATAAATACTAAAAAATTAAAATTTTTAATTACGGTGATTGAAGGACATTAACTGGACTGGCGACTGTAATAATTCAAATTCAGACCAAATACGTAACCGAAGTTCCGAAATATTAGACAAATGACTGTCAATTGAGATTTTTCTACAGGAATGTGTATAAATTAAACCAAATCTGAGTTCTGATGAACGTGGTCTCAATATTTTTGGACACTTTGTCCTAAGTACTGGTCCTCGGTGTCAGTGAAGTCACGTCGAAAAGGCGGTGTAGTAAGGATTTCATATATGTATTTTAATTTACATCTGACAAGGAGCCATCAAATTAAGAATGCACTTGACTTCATGACTCTAAACTCTTGTAACAATATCCCACTGAATTAACTAAAATTGTGACATGAATTAATGAAATAATTACATTCAAATATTTAAAAGAGACCGTTCCTCGGGCATACGTATGGGTGAATGGGTAAAACTAGTCAAGTCCTGTCAACAGTATGTTGAAACACTTGTAAGTTTTATTGAACACACGTGATTTAAGTTGAAATGAAATTTATGAGACCAGTTTTATCTGAGAAGACTACGACTAACGAGCAGAGTCAAGCATGTTAATTAAATAATAATCAATCGAGAGGTTATAAATTTTACAGGACGTGACGAAATCCATATGGTCAACTACATGTAAATGTCGAGGTGAACAAAGGGGGGACTCTGTGCTCATTTTCATTCGTCTTTCAGATTTTCTAGAACAGATTCAAGTATCAAAAAATATATGTTGCTGCTAACCACGGCTACGAATGTCTCTCACTTATGTATCCATCAATATATTTTTCCTCATGATAACTCACTCTGCAAACTGAAGAATGTATTTTTAGCAAATTAAGTCGGTAAGAAAGACTCAAAACAAAATGTGAATTTTAATTTGTTAGCTTTATTTCATTTCCAGTGCAAAGAAAGTCATTGTCTAGATTGGTCCTTCACTTATTATACACAATGTACTGAGAAATACCATAGTTTACTTGGTAGCCACCTTTGTTCAGTTAATCCATTAGTTTTTTTTCTGATCGAACAGTGTGTTGCTCCCACCCAGTCTGGTTGGCAGTTGGTCTGCGTCAATGTCTTGGGCCAACACTTTCTTCCAATTCTGTTTGTCCGCATCGTAAATGTTGACAGTCCTAAAAATCTTGGCACTCAAAGTTTGTTTGAGAGCGGCCGTCACGGGTCCAAAAATTCTAGGCGCTGTTAATTATTACAAAAGATATTTATATTTTCCAAATGAATTACAACCATTGTAAAATTGTGCATACCATTGATAACTCTGGTGACGTGGAGAAAAGGTCCCATGATTGTACTGTAGATTTGAATGTGACGGAGTGTGATTGGGAAACAACTGACACACAAGTGATTGCGTGTGTTGAACCCATCCGCATCTGTAATGAAGTAGAAAGAGTCAATGTCCTTCCCTGTAGTCTCTGCCATCTCAATCGTTTTGCGGAGTATTTTCTCCATATTGAAGAGAAGATATTTGTTGGCCAATTCTGCCTTTCCAGCCGCAATTAATCTTCTGAAGTCGGCCTTCCCATAGAAGAATTCAATAACTGTAAGAGAAAATGCAAAAAAAAGATACGAATAGACAAACAAGTAACTTCAAAAATATAATTAACAATAAATAAAATTGTTTCTCATTCATGACTTACTGGGATGCCCTTGCTTGTCAACGCCCTCCAATCGGTACCGGCTGACTTTTGACATACCCCTCACATCTTCAGGTGTAATATTGTCTACACCTTCTCTCTCCCTCGCTTCCAAGTACTGGTAAATCATTAAAGGTCTAGGTCAATGTCCAGTCTCACGATTTATCAAGTAATTCACAACTACAATTACTTGTATTAAATTTTCTTACCGTTTTGAGTTCCGCCTCTGCCTCTCCAACGTCCAAGTTGTTCACTGCGATTTAATTACACACTGATTAAAATGAAGACTACAATAAACAATTAATTAATTAATATAAGTGATTTACATCTAAGCCATCGAATCAGAAACGCATTTGACTTCATAAAGTCTTGTGGCAATATCCCGCTGACTTTCGACCGAAACTAAAAATATTACAAAAAAAAAATCATCTTAATTTATTTTGAATTTTGAAATTCTGCATCAGAAAAAGAGAAAAAAATTAATAAAGATTAACCGTTGTAAGGGCTGTTTCTTCGGATCTTGTAAAACCGTGCACATCGACTACGGACAACGCAATACAAAGTAAAATGGCACAATATCCACCAATAATTGAGAATAGTCCCATTGTGAATTCTTTCACCTTTCAATTTAATTCGTTGAAGGATTACGAGAGGTATTTGAAAGTAAACTGAACTTACTCATTCCAACTCATCACTTTATATACAGTCTATTTTGTATGCAAAAAGTGAGTGATAAATTGATGCAACGTGTCAAGACTGAGTCTAGTAAACAAAATTAAACAGCATTTTTGTTGAGCATTCGGTTTATGGTGAAATGAAATGAATGAGACCAGTTCTCAGAAGAAGGTGTACATTCTAAGACCAAATTGTTAATCAAACCTACAAATAATACATGCAAGTGAAAAACTGGATTGTAATGTTTAAAATGTTATGCATGTTATGTTATGCATAGGGTGGCCAATAAGTAATGTATATAAATCCCAAAATTGAGTTTCTCCATGATTACCTTGATAATTCCATGAATCCATTTGTTTAAATGCATGCTTATATATATATATATACGTGGCTTAATTTTGAAATCGATCCATGAATTATTATATACAAATTTGGTTCCAAGAACATCAATTTTACTTATTTTTTAACTTCGATATTTAAAAGAATTATACTCATCCATCCGTCCGGTTTTCAAGCAATTCTCAAAAAGTTCATGTCACAAGTCAAAAAAATAAATACTCGGAAAACTTTCCTCAAGATAAGCACCATGTTCAACGATTGTACTGCAATTAGGGTACTTGACCAATTTCTCTCCATATGCTTATGGACTATAAATTATTGACTCGAGTATAAAACATTTGTGTTAAAAAATTGGCGAAATCAAATTTTTGAGACCAGTTTTTTCTGAGAAGATCACAAACCGAGTCAAGCATATTATTAATTAAATGATTATCAATCGAGATGTTATAAACTTTGAAAGGATTTCTTCGTACTTAATTTTTGACTTGAACATTTTAAGAATCGTTTGGAAACTCCGGCTCGTTGGAATTTTCTTGGAATATTCGAGGCGCAGAACCGAACACGTGATAAAAAACCAGTGGTCTCGGAACTATTTAAATTTACTGAACTGGACTACACGGGGAAAGAAATGAAATCCGGTTTTCTGTGGTGTTGCCTTTGATATTAATTGTGTGTATTATTTAGTATCTTTGTGCTCTTGCAACTTTAACCCAATTATAATTTATTTGCATACTTTTAACAAAATAGTCAAAATACAAACTGCAAAACAATTATGATTGGCTTTCGGCTTATCTCAATTTATTTATTATTGTATACAAACAATTTCCGATTCAAAGGAAATTGGAACGCGTTTTTTTTTGGTAAATTATATTCATTAGAAATAAAACTAGTAAAAATAAAAATAAACTATTTCATGAGATTTGCATAGTCAAGCATGTTAATTAAATGATAAACATTCAAGAAGTTTTAAATTTTGAGTTGTTTTCTCTGTAGTTATATTTTTTTCTGACTTGAACATTTTGAGAATCATTCAAAAAGTCCGGATCAGTGAAAGCTTCTCGGAATATGCTATACACATGCAGAACATACATGTCATAAGGAAACCAGTGTTCTCAGAACTATTTAAATTTCCCTTATTTCTAATTTATGGTCAAAAATGTTATCCGTATGTAGGAATTTTAAAAGTCAGATTCTTAAAATTGTCAAGGTTGTCCGTTCACAATTCATGAAACTTGAGTGCAAGTGGAACGAAATGAAATCAAGTTTTTTTTGTCGTCTTGTTGTTGTTGTTGTTGTTGTTGTTTCGGAATTTACGTCTTGCTTCAGATATCTGCAAACAATACGGACAAGCCACATTGATCCATCGCATCGTGCAGTCCGGGAAAGCAGAGGACGATCGTAGGGAAAAAAGAATGGAAAAGTCGTTATCTCTAAAAACTGACGTCCCAAAGAGAAGGACATGAGTTGACAGTGAAGTTTTATCTACTCTGGAATGCTACCGTAAAACCAATGTACAAATGTACAGGTAGACATTCCAGTATAAGTCCGGGAGAATGTGATGAATGTCAGACTCCCAGACTTAGATAAAATTTTTGTCAATAACAACAATTACTTTATGAGGCAGAAAATAATCAGTCAGGCCAAGCAGACAAATTATTGAAAAACTTGACGTCTCGCTCCCGAAAGATTAAAGTCTGGACTGACTTTATCCTGCATAAATAGCAGGTAAAGTCTGTCTTCCTCACAATTTTTGAGTTCCAGAGACAAATTCTCAGATAAGGGACGATCGAAAATTCGACGTCTACTCACTTTGAACGACTCTCTAGAACTGAATGTCTTTGGCATTGTGTATTATTTAGGATCATTGTGCCCTTAAAACTTTAACACGCAGGTTTTTTTCATGAAATATGAGTGCGAATGACTTATTTAAAATAATTGGGTATTGTGTATGCATTTCATGAACTCAGCAGTCATTGTCAACAAACGCAACTAAAAGGTGATGATGAAAGGATGGTTATATGCGACGACTTAACCTGCTGCTATTATTTGTATTTCGTGCAGTGAAAACAAAATGAATAATCGGCCCGAAGGGCCGAGATTTTTTTGAAGATTATACTATATTTGGTCGGATCCCCGGGACAAATTTCTCAAAACCGGGACATTTTCGGGACGCCGGGACGTATGGAAGGTCTGGGAATGTAGCACGAAATTCTATCATGTAAATAGAGGCAGATAAGTATTTATATGATTTACCCTGTTAGTGAAAAATCAATGATATTTTGTCCGGTTCGTTTAGACATGTGTATTTTTGTGACATTTTCTTTGTTTTTTCTCTTTTCTTGAGTCTTTTTAGGTTGTAATTTTTTCAGAAAATATTTTTTATACAGTGAAATGACAAATAGATATATGAGCCTCCCTGTAAATATACAATCAGTCCATTCTGTGCTGTATATTCAGTTTCTTGTTGACTTGAAATTATGCGACTTGATTTAACCAAAACCTGTTTAGAGAGGACAATTCAGTGAATTGGACATGTATCTAACTTGATTTATCTCAATTTAATTATTATTACAAAGAATTTCAGATTCAAAGTGTATTAAAATGCATCTGTTTTTTTTTCCGTAAATTACATTCATATTTGAATTGTAACCAATAAAATAAATCAGTTTTATTGAGCACTTGATTTATGACGAAGTGAAATGAATGAGACCTGTTCTTTCTGAGAAGACTAAGAACATGGTCATGCATATTAATTAAACGATGGTAATCATTAGAGAAGTAATAAATTTTGAGATGTTTTCTCCGTACTCATATATAATCTTTTTACCTTGTACATTTTGAGAATTGTTCAGAATTAAACTCGGGATTGATGAAAGCTTCTCGGAATATTCTAGACACCGAACGAACGTTTGATAAAAGAACCTGTGTTCTCAGAGCTATTTAAATTACCATATTATCTAATTTATGTGAACCGATTTCTATTTATCCATATATTTACGTGTAGGTATTTTAGAAGTCAGATTCTTAAAATTGTCAAGGTTGTCCGTTCACAATTCATAGAACTCGACTACACGGGGAGTGAAATGAAATCCAGTTTTTTGTACGTAATGTACAGGAACAGTATTCGTACATATACACAGCACTTATTGGCCACTCTGTACTGTACATAACATCCATGACATATTATTACATTACAATCCAGTTTTTACTCGTATAAATGTACTTGTCTGAGCGCAAGTACGCTCCGCACGTTCAAACCGTACACAGTGGACTCTCTATATATCAACCTTCCATCTACCATCTATCGGACACCTCCATATATCGACCAAAAACCCAGGCTCTCAGAATTGTCTCTGTATAAGCATTACATGTAGAGAGATTTTTTCTTTATCGAACTTTCTCTACATCGTCAGAATTTTGGTGCATTTGTCGAGTTTGTTATATAGAGAGTCCACTGTATGTGTCGTGAGGCACATTAGGAAATAGTGATCGCTATGGTAGCGTGTCACTCCGTTAACGTTAGGGCTGGGGCCGCAGCTTTTTTGGAGATTGAATTTTGTGAAGCACCGTTTAAGTAATGAAAATGAAAGTATGTAAATCAATTCACGAATTTAATCTTTCTAGCATTTGTGCTAAGGGGAAGGAGGATTTCATAATTTCAGATTGTGTCATAAATTCCAAACTTTTCCCGATTTAATTTTTCGTAGGTTAAATCCCATGCCATGCTGTTTTTCCAACTTTGCATTTCGAAAAATTTCAAAATTTTGTATTTTCAAGTGTTTTCAATTGCGCACGAAAATATTGTCCAACCCCATTCAGGGCATACCAGAGCACCCAGAAAATAATGTGGCATGTCAAGGTCCTGGTAAGCAGATCGAGTCATTCCCTTGTAAGTATTGAAGTTAAAAATTGTTGAAGAATAGTATTGCACAAGCGAATCCCATTTATTACTTCAAACAAAAGCGATGGTTTCTGTGGAACCGGAACAATGGAATTAAATCACCCCAGCCTTTGCTATTATTAATTAGCATTCGCCCACTTCTACTCTTGCAAGCCACATAATTTGCAACCACTTTACTTGTATTTCAACATGTTGGAGAACTGAAGTCTCAGAATAGACTTTTATGATTATATTTACTGTGCTATATATCTAATTATATCAGCGCCAGCGGCAGGTAAAATGTAGGTTTGTCTTAAGACATTGGTGTTGAATCAGAAACGTAGCTCGAAATGGAGTGGAGAGATTCCCCGTATTTGTTATTATTCTATTTGTTAGGTCATTTCATTCATTGAAAATTTAGAATGTGCATTACTAAAGATAAGTTTGATGAAGAAAGTGTTACATTACAAGGTGTAATTACAATTAACTACTCCTTAAAAGTCAGAAGAAGAGACGTAGTTCCTTGGATCAACCAATCCACCAAAGTTCCCTTGGCCTCCTTTTCCATAAAGTACAAATTTCCGACGCAACATTTGATTGGAGT
>JAQIXO010000963.1:0-14614 GCA_034700305.1 Protaphorura armata
TCACAATCAAATCCGACGCAGACGCAAAAACCTCGCGAATTCGCGCGCGATTTGGGTATTGTGAATCAGGTCTAAATAATTAATGGGAGAAACCTTTCCTGTTAACGGGGATGGTTTGGTTTGATGCCTCCTACACGCAATTCCTCACAGTGGTGAATGATTTTGAGCCAAGATCTCTCCGTATCAGTTTTTTTCTCAACATCACACACTTTCCCTCTTCATTTTGTAACGAACGAATTCCTTTCAATGCTGAATACAGTTTATTTTACTTTCAAAGTATTAAAGTTTGTCATATAGAGTTCACCCGTCAGAGGTATAGTTGAGAGGATGCACATAATGCACAATGAAACTGTTAACCAATTTTAGTACCGAGAGCAGCTGGCGGCTGTTTTGCTCATCTATCAAAGCAGTGAGAGTGGGGTTGTTCTAAAGGTCAACTATTACACGCCAGAACAGAAGTTCTCTTGTCACATTAAGTTAAAATAATTTGAGTTAATAAGACTTAAAATGTCTTTGAGCCTGATTCTTATGTCATTTCTAAAAAAAAGTTACTATTTCCTTACAGGTTGTGCTAAGTTGTACCATAAAGAAGGACTTTGAGTACAACAAAGTCATGCCGACATTTCATCATTGGAAGACTGGAGATAAGAAATTTGGCCTCACGTTCCAAACTGCAGCCGATGCTCGTGCTTTTGACAAAGGCGTGCGTATGGCCATTGAGGATCTTTTAGATGGTAAAGCAATTGTTCCTCATTTTCTTCAATTCTCTAACTCTAAAGATAGATCTCTAAGGGGTAGTAACCTGAACCAAACTTTTAGTTATTCATTCGAATTACATTTTGGCTCACGTCACCAAATAGTTGGAATAAGTATGGTTAATGCCGTTTTAACTGGTACCGCCCAATATTTATGTAGACATCTTACGTATTATTACCAAATTACCAGTAGTTACTTCAGTTACTTGTTCTGTATCTGTATTTCTGTATATTGGTGCTTTAATTTGCATTTCTGAAAAAGCAGGACATTTAGAATTTTCTAGTTTCTCGAGTAAAATATAAACATGAAAATTCTATTTATGTTCTGTGTTCCTTGATATACGCTCGGTGGATTTGCATTAACAATTTGTATTAAACCAATTGTTGTCTTTGTTCTTGCTTACTTTCGTCTATGGATCATCATTTTGTATTGATTGAAATCGGATACACACAATTTGAACTGGTAAGTGTAAAGATCGATTATAATGTATTTCAGCGTAGAGTACGGGTGACGGGTGCCCTTTAAAAAATATTTCCTCAGAAGTGTAAATGCATAGTTTATGAGGAATGTGTTTGATTTGGTTTGATATTGCCCACTTTTGACTAGCATCTACTAATTGAAGTACCTTGATTGACGTCATGAATTGAAGTTTTTTTGAAATCCCTGTCCTGGGTCAATGCAATTATAAGTTATGAAGGACATGTAACGTAACGTTCACAATTAAATCCCACGGATGGACGGTACGGTGGAATATGGAATCAGTGCTGATAGTGCATGGATGCACAGACATAATTATGATAATGACAGGTTTGCAAGTTGACGGTACGTAGAATTGAAGAATTGGACGAGTCAGTAAAATGGACATGTCCTTTGAGAGAGCATAATACTTCTGTCTGTCAAACTCTAATTTATTTTTTGTACATGTACCTATGTGGTATGTCGTCATAACGTTGTACTGGCAAATGAAATCTTAGATTTAAAGTTCCGATGGTTTTGAATTTGGATCTATCCATTTGAAAAAAGTATTTTATTTATCCGGTACCGATAAGATGAGATATCCCAGATCCGAAACATACAAACTGACCGAAAATGAAGTAATCCGATTAATTTCAGTTAGTTCATGTTTTCCAAAAGGCGCCTTGAAATTTTGAGGTTATGGCAAGGGACTACAAGTTTTTAACTAGTATTAACTTTAACGTTAATAAGATAAGAGACCTTTGTCTTCCATTGAGTTTATTTGCGCGTTAGACCTCAAGTTTGACCATGAAATCGTTTTTTGAGTCCTTTTATCCAAATTCTCTCCAGTGTGATTCTAACAGCGGAGCGACACGTTGATCTTAATTACTTTTTCATCCTACCCGGTGTAATGTTGCCTAACGCTGAAGCTACAGCGTGACTTTAGTGTTGCGGAGGAGGAGTAAGATAGAAATAAGAGTAGGTAAGGTAGTGTGCTCTTCAAAGGATAGAAAAAATTGAAGTTTTATAAAAGAACCCAAGTCATATTACGTGTACTGAGTGGATCAGAATTCAGTTCTTGAGAATTTCTCTGCCCCACCCTGTGTGTGTGTATGTCGCGTGGTATATTGGAGTTAGACCATCTTTCTGCTCAGGAAGGAACGAAAGAGGATGATGATTTTGTCCTGATGATGATGATAGGACCAGAATTCTGTCAAACCTCTCACACGTATTATTACATTTGCAGTCACATCACACCATTTTTATTCTTTTATCTTCTACCTACTCTGTCTAACATCAGATTTTGGTTTAGATAAATGGGAAAGATTTTAGGTTTTGTTCAGAGACTGTCGAGGTACCATAATTGCCAGACTGTCTGGGGTTGAGAGAAATGTACACATTCTGACGTTCTTTCTTTTGTTCATTTTCAATTCTGTTCATGTGGAGTTTATTATTTTATTTTCTACCTTAGCCCTTGAATACGTTAAATTGTAATCACACTTGACTCTTCTGTCGCGTCAATCACGCACTACTGAAGCAATGACTCACACTTCTTCCTGTGTCTCAGTTTTTACCATCATCAGTTTTTTTTAGTTGCTCAGGTACAATGCAGGTACTTTCCACATTCTACGATGAAAATTGGCGTGACTCTTCTGTACGATATACGTAGTATTAAGGATTAGGTTTAACATTTAACAAGTTAAATGATAAGTTGAGAACTTGTAAATATTTATAATGATACTGAGAACTGAGAAGACAATTTCTCCAAGCGTAAAACTCGAAATCCACCTGTCTTCTGTTGTCCGAGTCTCTTTCTCTCTTTTCTTAATGCCCTTGTCACAAAACCTGAATGAGGTTGAACTCGGTGAACGGTGATGCTTCATTTTCAAAGGTTCGTGGCTCGGGTCAGATTATGGATCCGATTTACAATAGCTTCAAGTTTATATTCATAACCATCCGACTGGCTGTTTCTGCGTACTCCCGTTGTCGATTAATGTTGTACCCGAAAATTTATTATCTAGAGAAGAATCTTCATATTAGTTTGTAATTTAAGTTAAGATGGAACTTACTCATAAATCTAATCACATTTCCTTTAATTGTTTTACAGGTTTGTCCGAATCGTCACCCTTGCACAAATACCGATTAGATATTGGAGATGACGACGTCTTTATGGTGAGAATATTTAATTTTTTTATACTGTCATCTAAGAAAAAGTTTAGAGAACCTTTTATAAATTACATTATTGCATTGCTATTATTGCTGTCCATATAGCGGGGGGTCATAATTTCAAAACCTTCCGTACTTTCAGGATATTTTAATAGAATCGAAATGATTTTCTAACTTACCGGTATACCGGTTTTGGTTAAGCAATTCAGCAATTGTATGATATTTTTAATGGATAGTGTTTATATGGTTTTATATTCTACACCTGGTTGGAAATAATGATAGATAAACGCACTCGGTTTCATACTAAATACTGACTTGTGAATTTTAGACACTGGATCTGCCGGTGGAGCGAGACGGGTCCACCGGCTCCTCAGGGTCGAGTAGTGCTACGGGTTCTCATCAACAGTATCCTTCACAGCAACACCTCCATCGAATGTATTTTACGTCACGGACTTCATGTATGAAAGATGGTGGCTGTGGTGGTTCAATAGTGAGAGACACAGTGCAGTCTATTTCTGAGAAACTCTCAGACAAAGACATATATTGTGAAAAAGACGTCCATAAAGATGATGATGAGCCATACTCCTCATACGTACAATTTGCACGGGATAGACCTCATGAATACTCTTACCCGGTGGTTCAGCCGGACCACGTACCTTACAAGTTCAACTCTTCACTTTCCAATAGTACCACATCAACAATCACATCACAACCAAAAAAGCCAATTCTTCAGTTGGATCCATTGAGTCTCCAACCTCCGCCTCTATTGCCTACAAAGTCCACTGGGAGCGCCAAAAAGAAAAGGTTATTGGGAAATTCTCACTCACTCAATAGAATGAACACTCAAATAAATTATTGATTCCAAATCTACCACTTGCATCCACTCGATCAGATTCTTTCCTACCGTCTAGTATCTAGAATTTCTAGAAATCCATAACAGAAAACATTCTAAACTGATGGGTAAGAGTGAAGAAAGTTTAGATCAGATCGGTGATCTTGGGTAAACGACTATAATATCTTTCATTTTATGAATGAGCAATAAAGTAACAGAAGAGAAATCACAGAGAAAACAGTCTTCATTCTCATGTTAAATGAAATCGCCATGGTTTGGACTCCAAGCAAAACTCAAATGGGGAGGTTAGGTTAACCCTACAGGGATCTTTGTATAACTTTTTGACTTAAACTGTCACCAATTTCAGGGAATTATTTTAGTGCCAGTGTCTAGAACTAAAACGAGACAGATGAATTGGAGAATTTGGTTGGATTTTTCAGAATTTCTCTTTGCTTTCTCCTCTTTTTCTCTTCCCAATAATGTCTGTATCTTTTGGTAGTAGTTAATCGTATCTAACTTGTTCGTTCTTTTTCCTCTTATATACCGGATATTTTCAGGATTCAAGGGTGTTCGACAAGACCTAGCATATTTACTTGTTTAGTGAGGAGTTCATACATAATTTAAAGTACTCACAATTTGAAGTAATTTAACTACAACGTGCCACTAACAGTCTATGAATGTCCAGCCTCATTAGTTTTGACTGAATTTTTTTATTATTTGAACAGGAGTAGTTGTGGAAAGAAACGAAGATGTCGAGATTGTCATGAAGTGTACAGCGAAGACTCGAATCCTCGGGGTTCATGTGAGACAGGACCTGACCCAGTCCGGAGAGGAATTGATGCCCTGTCTTGTATGGGTTGTGCACGCGGGATGTTGTATCATTGTTTGTCCGGATCTGAAGGAGAAATGCCTCATCATCCTTGCGCCCTTCGACATCATCGATGTACACGTCGTTGGATCGCACTCGGTAATTTAGTAATTTAGTAATTTAGTAATTTAGTAAGTTTGCTGTTAAATCTTTATTCAACTTGTATTGGACTGTGACATGTGATTGACATGATTTGTAACATCATTTAATGAACTGGTAAAGAGAGTATCACTTTTAGGTGTACATAGTTTCAAAATAATTTTTATATGACAGCTAGTGCAGGGTTAGTGTACTAGTAGGTTTTAATATGCTGACTCATTGGTATTGATGACTAATGCTATCTGTTTTATTCGTTTAGGCCTTCTCTCCATCATCCTACCATGCCTGTGCCTCTACATTCCTCTTGCGGGATGTCATCGTGCAGCCAAAAAATGTGCACTGTGTGGTGCCCGACACCACGCGTCCTAGTCCATGAAAATCTGTGTAATAGAATTAATAATATTTCAATTAATCAATGACTGCGGAATGCGAACTGCTAGATAATCATGTTTTACGGTTATTAATATTTAGATAATTAATATTAATTATACAACACTTTTATTGTACGGCTCACACTGCATGTTAGATTGAGTGAGTGACTTTTGTTGGATGGATGGATGGAAGAGTGGAAACGAAAACGGAAGTGGAAATTCAAGAATTCTCGAGCGCGATTTCAAGATTTTACAACAAAGAAGAATATATTGGAAATTCGGTGTTTAAGTTTTTCCCCGGCGATTAATATTTGTGACTTGTATAGCAATTGCTTGAGTATAGTTTCTTGTAATTCTCAAAAATTCAAATCATTTCTGGAATCGAATACATAGACTGTTAGAACACATGCTAATTGTACATGTGAAGAAAACCTTCAGCAATAATTGAGGTTGTACAGTTTACTGCATATTTCGTTTGATGAGAGAAAAGTATGTCCATAAATTGGTTCATTGACATTTTAGAGTTTATTCTCCACTGTTCTCTTTTTAACGCATGGGTTCTTTAATTAAATTAATTCAAAATCCGTTTGTACTTTTGGCAATTTCGTAATCAGTTTAATATTTTGATCAATCGTGTCCTAGTTTTAAAATCCACCTCGTTCAATTAATGGCAACTAATTCTCATTTCACTGAATAACGGATGGGTGTGGTTTGAGTAGGTATGCTTTGCAATTACAATTAAACGTGACGTATTTTTTTTATTGTCCAATCAATTTATACCTGAGTGTATAGCATGTATGGGACGTGGAGTGGAGAATCAATTTTTCTATCCAGTTTTGTTTTACCGGTGACTCAATTTTCTCTTAAGAATGAGCTAGTTAAAGTTGAGTAATTTTAAGTTTACGTTATGCAAATTGCATTTAGTTATGAAATGAAGAGAATGAAGTACAAAATGTTCTTTTTTTGCACTGCAATCCCTTCTGGTTCTAATTTTATTAATTTATGGCTTAAGTTCTTACGGTGTCGGGTTTGGGATGTTGTTGGGAATGGGAATTGGATTTTTTTTTGGCTCACTCATTTATATTGATATTTTGAATGTTTATTTTGTTCAATAATTATTTGTCTTTGTATTATTGTTGTTCAATATTTATAGGCATTTAAACTTTGTACTTCCAATATTACCCTCGCTAACTACAGTTTGCTATTTTCTTCAACAACCGGGTTTTTTGCAATTAACATGAATAGAACATACGTAACAGTTTTACCAGTACCAATTAGAATTATTTGTATTTGACAATTTTACTGGCCTTTCAAAACTAGCCGTATCAATAGAAAAATTTGTAATCCTGAAATCTCTCTAATTTTAATTAAGCAAAACGTGACTGGTCAGCCAAGGACACTTAAGTTCGCATTTAAATCTCTGTAGTAATCATTTTCTCCTGGTCCATAAAATTGTGAAATCCTAATAATTGAAGCGACTACTCCAGAGTTTAAGGGAAAGGCGGATGATTTTATCTGCGGAACAGATTTAAGCGTTTAGCGTTTTTCTCTTATGAGTTTGCGTTCAATGTTTCGGTGTACAAAGCCAATCAATGCGGAGGAATGCGACTAAATTATTTACCTAACAAATAATAAGTATTGTACGCTGTTCATGTGGAACAGTTCGTACCTTACATTATATGACGGTTATATTAATATGAATGAATTATTATACAAACGATAATAATTAAAGTCATATTTTTCAGAGTAATTTGGTGTGTCTTGGAATTTTTTATTTACTATTACTGGATTCATCAACCCGACTCAATAAAAAAACTCAAACACATACATGTTATGAAATAGGAATAGTGTTTTTCTTTATATCAACACAGATTAAAAGGTACAGAGGCGAGTGTAAACTTTTTACAAAAATACAAAACAATATATGTAAATATATAAGGCACTTTAAAATGAATTTGCCTGCCGGAATTTTCAAAAAAAAATTATTGGAAATTCATATATAAAATTCAGATCAAATTCTTATTACGCTGACTGAGCTAAACTAATGTTTGTAGTGGTGGGGTAGTTCGATTCTTAGAAATCTGACAAACACCAGTAAGACTGAGCACTTGTTCGATGATTTTCTTGTACGCCCAAGAATCCCCATGAGTTCGAGTTCGTCTGATACCAACTACGTCCATGTGCTCTATTGCAACTACTTCAAGCTCAAATCTCACGTTTTGCTTCATTTTTCCCGTCAAAAGTTTATACCTGTAGAAAAAAAATATTCCAACGATTGAAAAGATTTCCCATTTTTTAATAGTAAGTAAATATGAAATGAAGAATTGGCTTACCCTTTCTGCTCACACTCAATACCAATGCTTGCCAATGAAGCTTTAAGTTCCAAAATTACGCAATCTGGATCAGTGCTCGCAGTTGCAGAAATATTAAATGCGGCCTGTAAGTCAAAACAAAATGGTTATAAATCACTAAAATCAATTGACAATTTTATTGGCGTCTTTAAAAAACTTGCCTTATTGCCATTGTAAGTTATTGTCTTCAATTTTTTAACTTTGTGAGTCCTTGGCGTAAGCATAAGTCGCACACGATCAAGACCTCTCTCAAGACTTCCCAGCACTTTACGACGACTCGGACTTCCGGTTCTCACCGGCGTACAATCAATATTCACATTTCGACTCCATCTGAGAAAAACGTAACAACCGGTCGTGTTCCGTCAATGAAATGTATACAAAAACTTTAAAACAATTCCAGAAAACGGTACTGACTTTTCCCTGACGGGGGTCCTCATCACTTCATTTAGCCCACTGTCGGCAGATTTGGCAGGTGAAAGTGTTGAGGAAGGCGTTGGAGGTGCTAAAAAATAAGCAATAAAATTAAATTTTAATATGCTTTATATTATTAATTACTACAACTCTAACTCTAAATAAATTTTCTCACTGGGAAGTTTTGGCTTCTTGGGAGACGGAACTTTCGGGAAGGCAAAATCGGATTTGTTCTCTTTCTCTTCTTCAACTTTCGGGCTTCCCATCTTAAGCAAGCAACAATCATCCAAACCACCTTCCATGGAAGCGTGATAAGGACGAACTGGTGGTGCCAAATTTTTGGAATCAACAGCATCACAGCACTCGTCAAAGTCCGCCTCCAAGGATTTTTGCACTTTTGCAACCATGTGATTAGGTTGAACCTTTAACGAAGCAAATAAAAATCTATTAAAATCAGTTTAAACATAAACATTAACCACTTCCAATTTAGTACTAACGAACGAGCCAAAATAATCATGTACTGGTATGAGAAAAAAAGGGAAGATCTTAAGACTCAATCGCCTTACCCGTTCAACTTTGATTGGACAGTTATTGAACTTCATTGGCCCTAGTCGAAGTCTTCTATTTACTAGTATTAGGTACGTGGCAGTATCGTACTTATTGTAATTCCAACGAGACAGTCGGCAGTGCAAACTTCGTACTGGTTCGTTCAAATGCATCGCCATGAGGTGTATAATGTCAGAGTCCAGTTTTTCTTGACACTAAAAAAACTTGAGTATCAGTATCATACATTCATAACTCAAAAGAAAGTCGGATTTCTTTAAAAAAAATTAATTAGTTCTAACCGGATCGGAGTCAGGGTCACAAACTGGCAATGGTCCAGGTTTACCTTCTTGGCACCAAGTGTGATTAAGTAAATCTTCAACAGAAAGTCGATAGTGAGGATTCACTTGGAGCATACACCTTAGAATATTTTTACTTCCTTCAGATAGCCACTTGGGTTCCTCATACACACCTGCCTGTTGAACAAGATTGCAGATATCAATTAATTTTAATATGTGGAGTCTCTGAAACAATCATATATTTCTTTGCTTGAACATTTACTTGAATTTTCTTGTAAAGTATTCCCAAATTTTGATCATCAAATGGAAGAAATCCATTCAACAGAGCGTACAAAAGAATTCCTAAAGACCAAACGTCAGCTTGTGTCCCAATATAGCGTTCACCTTTCACCAGTTCTGGTGCCGCATAAGCCGGAGACCCACAACAAGTTTCTAGTTCCACTTTCATTCCTCCGGGGGGAACAGCACATAATCCAAAATCAATCAATTTGACATTGGTTGCTTCATCCAGTAATATATTCTCCTATATTCAAAGAACATAAATAAATGCCTATTTGCTTTTTTTATTGTTGACTATCGTTTGTAATTTGAATGAAGAGGAATTAGTATTTACAGGTTTCAGATCTCGATGTGCTACTCCTTTACCATGAATGAATGCGACAGCGGAAGCAATTTGCCGAAAAAACTTCCTTGCTTCAGGTTCTTCTAATCGATCACGCTGAACTGTAGAACATGTAAAGGCACAGTTACTATCAAAATGAGTGTGGAAGAGGAAGCTAGAACTGACGGAGAAATAAGTAATTTTCTCTAATCAACACGAATACAAACGTACCGATATAATCAAAAAGTTCTCCTCCACGACAATACTCCATCACCATAAAAATTTTCTCATCAGTTTCCAACACTTGAAAAAGTTTACAAATGTGCGGATGGTTTAGAGTTTGCAAGGTCTCAATCTCTCGAGCAACTCTTGGTAGGTCCTCCTAAAAGAAGAAACAAAATGGTACGACATTAAGCAACCATATAAAACAACTGTTCATCGTATCTAGATTTTCTGGATTGTTGCCCTTGCCTTAGTTGCCTTTGAGATCGGGGATACCGTATTGTACGGATAAGGGTCGGATGGAAATGTGAGAAAATCTGATCATAAGAATAGTACAGCAAGCATTAGCATGATTCAGAAAAGCACGTTAACAAAAAATCATGAACAAATCAAACATAATCATGTATGTATGGATTTGATGTGGCCTGGCTAGTCAGCCAAGACTGAAAAGGCATTTTATGTGCATCTGAGGACATTACAAATATTACTGGGCTGGACATGGTCAGCAAGTTTAATAATAAAAAATAATTTTGTTTGTCAATTTGATTGCTGAGTTTGACTTGTTCAAAGTATTTTACAAACAATCAGTCACGACCCTTCACTCGAAAGAAGTGCGGTTTATCATCTAGCAGTTATCGCTGGATAACATTTAGTTCGTGAGTTGTGAGGAGTGATTAATGGAGTTGAATGTAAATAATAATGCTAATACAGTTGGAGTACTTCTACTTGTAATCATATTATATCAGCATACAGATAAAATTAAACAAGTATCAAGTATCAGTAGAACTTACACCGAGAGCGAGCTTATCCAGGATTTTGATGGCCACACGTTCTCCTAGAAAAAAAAAACGTTGGAATGAATGAATTGAATTGTCGACTTGTACTCAATGGTACTCAATAGTACTCCAAGGTAATTGCAGTTAACTTACCGGTAATAACATGAGTTGCCTTTTTCACTTTTGCAAAACCACCTCTACCAATAGTATCTCCCACAATATAGAGCCCATCCAGAACACCGTACATCTCTTTCATTTTGATTGTGTTTTATGCCAGTGATATCCTTGGAAGTTTTCAAATTTAAACGACGTCTTTATAGTGTGTCAGTCAGTGTCAGTAAATAATCCTTCATTCCAAGATACCCACGGCGGTTGATAAGCAGGAAAAGAACTCGTGCTGAAAAAATACAAATACGATACAGTAAGTCAATATTTTCATTTCATACATGAATACAATACAGAGTTCTATAGAGTAGAGTAGAATGATCTCTGGTTTGAAAGAGGAGTAAATATTGGTTACTTGGCTTAACTACAGTTCATGCTTTTGGTTGGTTCTAGTTCTAACCTCGCAATTTCAGGTTTTAGTTGCGGCTTCCGCATACAACAATTAGCCAACGTAAACGTTGGAATTTTGATAAACATAAAAAAAATTCACAAAATCGATCCTGACTGTAAGACTGTACTAACTAGGATTTTGAAAGGACAAAGGAAAAAGCCAAAGATGGACCGGACCCCATTATCCGTTGTAGCCTACAAAAAATATTGAAATTCTTCTTTTAAGTGTTCGTCCTGTTCGTTATATACAAACAAACCATTATCACGAGTCCGCCAATTTATTTACCATCTAAATCATAAATTGTCAATCCAATCAGTCCCATTACAATTTCCTGAATAAAAATTAACTTACCTTTGACGGTGCACCTGTTTCCTTCCTTCCTGCCTCTATCAATCAGAAGTTTCACAAATGTACCTCGATGTAATTTTAATTTTACCACACATACAAATACAACGATAAAAAAGTACCTGTATTTCTAAAATTATTATCACAGCCTGCCACTAATTCCTGATTTAGTTAAATAATTTTCCCGCCTACCGGCACTATTAATTTTCGTAAATTCTGTTATAACTTATAACATTAAAAATCTTGGGTCATGGGTTGACTTCTGAATAAAATTCAGGGCCCTTGTGTGCAGTGGAGTGAAACTGAAGGTCAGAATCAGATCACTTGAAGTACCCGAGGACCGAGGAGAGAAGGAACGTTAAAAAGAAAAGGAACCCAACGGCTCAAAGTAAAACACTTTTTTTGTAACGAACGAAAAGGAAAGAAAATTAACATCTGCCTTTCTCTGTATACCCTACACGTCTACCCCGCTGTCTGTGTCTGGTCTGTCCGTTTCTTTATTCTTCCTGGAATGTAAATTGTAAATAAACCAACTCGTTCGTCCGTTTCCCCCGCCATTCACTCTAAACCTTCCATGCGCATTCGGCAAGAACTCACAAGGAACATCTCCAACATGAAACGCACAGAATAAACGCCCCGGCCTCTATTATTTATTATTCTAAAAAATAATGCAGTTTTTGACCAGGCTTATTTTTAATTTTAATCCACCCTATTAAGGACGGGAGAATACCCAGAATTACACCCAGATAGATAGATAGATAATAGCTTTTTTTATTCGGTCAAGACTTTTCAGGGTTAACTGTTGTAAATAAGCGGACCGTATTTGAAATTAAGCGGACCGTATTTGGACCTCTACTCGGTATGTATGGTATAATACTGTAGATTTTACTCCAAAATTATAAATGACCCCAAGCATTCTACTATTCTACTACACGCATTTTTAATGGTTCAGTTAAAATTAACGAGACTAGGATTAAGTTTTAGTTGGCATTGGTTTTGGTGGAAGTTAACTCATACATCCGATTTTATCTCCACGGGGAGTCCCGTTCCCGCCACAGCACAGCAGACAGAATGAACACTTCCGACATTTATAATAGTATTTTATATGCTTTATCTTTTATCTATATACTAGTAATTGTCAAATTGCGATTCTCGTTCTCGTACTTACATATTACATTAATGTAATATTTAAGTTAGCGGTTAAATTTAGCGACACGCGTTGATAAATCAACCTGTATTCAATGCTGTTGTGGGAGCTTGGAATGGAATTATTGAATTTAAAAAAATGTCAAAATCTTGAATACCCGATTTCATAAATCGAGATGCAATTGGAATTACTATGTTCTTAGCTGCTGCGTACTATATTGCGTAACACATTGAATTTGGGGAAATTCCAATTAAATTGCGCCGCTGATGAACCTGTCTTCATCAGTTATAAGATTTGGATCATAAATGTCCTTCGAATTTACACAAGCACACAACAATGTTTGATTTTGGAATTATTTCAAAATCAATTGACTCAATTAATTGCAATTGAGTGTAAATTGTGCTGTTGAGGTCAGATATATTATTACAACACAACTACACTTAACCCGGGTCTTCATTCAGCTTTCACCATTGACCGTATAAATGGCAAAAGTCCATGTCCCACTCCCAAGCCCAACCCAAACGGGTAACGGAATGATTACACCCCGGGGTTATATCCAATATCCAGTCATATAGTCATAATTAAATTTTATATTTTTTTGGATTTTATACACGGAGCCGTAACACAGGTTGTTATGTTTGGGTTTATTTACGTCCGGCGTTTCGCGCTCGCGTCCCGAATTCTCAGAAAAACAGTTTCATAATGTGTAAAAGTAAAATCTGGAATGAAGAGTTTCCAGATTCCGGTGGAATTTCCGACCAGAATAACTCGAGTCAGTGACGTGACATCCTAATCATAACATTGCGTGACATTATGTAAAAGGTTGAATCCTATTTTTAATCACATCAGGTTTTTTTATCTAGCGAATCCAGCCGAACCAGTTTACGTGCACAACTAATTGTGGATTGGATTATAATGTATAATGTCAAATGTGGAAAGTTGTTTTCCATGAGAATGAGAATTATAGAAATTGCAGCTCCAAGCACAGTATGCCAAATTCTATAAAAAGTTGCTTTGCTGTTTCAATTAGTGGGTGCACTTGCAGAATTATGTTACGTAAGAACATGTAAAGACAGAAAATAACTGCTACTAAAAATATCGATATTTTTGTATAAAGATGGACGTGTTAGCCTAAAAAGGAAGGAGTTGTCGATTCAGCATTCAGCAGCATCTGGATTTTCTGGATTTTGGTTGAGCTGAACTCCTAAGTAATTCTGGACGGAAGGAAATTAAAAGGAATAAGATGTCACTTCCTCCGAAACGCCTCGGTTTTTGGATGACTGATAAAAAGGCGAAGAAATTATCACTTTCTGACATCGAAGAAGCTTTTCGGTGAGATACGAAATACGATACATAGTACATAATGTAATACATATTATTGTAGTGAATCAGAATTTACTGAACTCAGAAGTCATTCACTTCTATCAAACTAATGCAGATGAATTTTGGCCTCGAAATCGACAAATTAATTACATAATGATCTTATCGTGATATTTATTACGTTACATATTACATTAATATACTAACCTAAACTTAAACATAATGTCACATAAAATATTAATTTCGTAAATGTCTTTTTTATGGATTGGGCAACCCAGAATACGAAATGTGGAGACCGTTAAGGTAAGATGGAGTTTCTGTGAAAACATTTTGGAAATATTCGCAGTCGCAGTCGAGAGCTCAAGGTATACGGAGGTCCAGATTTTCTCTGCTCCTTCAATCCTGGAGTTTTTGTCTTTGACTCAATACGCTAGCATTTCATCTTCTGGATATTTTCTTAATATTTATTCAGAAGTTTGAATTATCTCTGTTGGG
>JAQIXO010000964.1:0-14608 GCA_034700305.1 Protaphorura armata
GATGGGACGAGAGATCGAAGCGTGAAAAGAGAAATTAGTCGAAGAGAAGAAATTGTGTGAAATTCGAAATTGTAAATTATATTATCTTGTTTTTATATACTTTTATAGTTAACGTCAAGTTAAAGAGTTAAAGCTGGATAACCAATTAGTAATGCTAGGTAGTCCATAGGGTTAGAAGTTCTATGCTCGAAGAAGATTATAAAACTTCTCAGCGCATTCTTCCCGTTTTATTACTTTAAATCCCCGTCGCTAATTGGTAATAATTCTTTGCTCAGCCGATCTAATTAACGTTTCCGGTTAGAATTAATGTACAGTACAGTGTGATTTATTTATTTCTCCATATCGACGTCCCATATATCTATACATCAATTCAAAAGCAGCATCAGTCGTTACTCAACCCGCTTACAGATATTAGATATAGATACTCCTGGTTGTACTTTGAGAGAAGTACATACACCAATGCACAGTGAGCGGAGTTCCAAAATTTATGCGGCCTAATTTTTTCGCTGAGTCCTACTAATTCGGACCTGGGGAGCCCGAATACTTAGAAATGATAGTGATTGAAGAAATGAAGTTTGCGAGGTATATTTTTTGCTTATCCTAATAATATAATATTTACAATCATTTATTTACTAACATTGATTAGTCTCAACAAATTTTTAAATGAATGTCTTTAGTATCTATAAGACTTAAATAAGTATTTCATATTACACATTAACTACACTTGCACAATCACTGATCTACGTCGAGCTAGTGAATGACTCCACAGCGTAAACGTTAGCGTCCCAGACTTTTGTGTACTACAATGAAATCAAACATTAGTTAAAGCTCCTTTTAAATAACAAATCCTGAAAATTTTGACAGAATTTTATTAGATTTGCTTAATTTTGAATAATGTTTTGACGATTTTAAATGTTTTACGAGACTTTCCTTTGACATTCGGATCCTCGCAAAATTGAAAACAGCGTTGCCAATTTGCGACTTCTCCACCTGTTGGGTCTGCACATCAGCATATATTGTCTCGAAATATACTGTTGACGGCACGAAATCTGAAGAATTTCCCAAAAGTGGATTAAACTTATCGTTGCTTAAGACCAGCCGAACCAATGCTGAACGTCTTCCACAACAATGAGGCTCCAAGATACTAGAGATGACTATATTTTCTTCTATGCATCTCTTGGAAGTATTTCAAGGAAGACATGATTGTGATGTATAGTTTCTTCTATGACAATGTTCGTTCTACAAAAAGTAATCCATGTACCAGATGACAGTTTCCTCCCTTTCGCCCGTTCTACATTTCGTGCTTGTAAAGGAGCATGATTCATGTAACTTTGCTGACGAGACTTCCATACTTGCGAAGTCGACCATACTAGCAGTCACGTTTACTTTCTTACATGATATATTTTGACTGTAGAGTCTTCCGTGCCGGGCCATTCATAATAACCTATTGTATTTCTGTCTGTAGTGTAGTACCATCGCTTGCGCTGAAGAGGGGATAGCCAGTGAAGTCTGTCATCTGAGCAACTATCCTCGTACATTGTGTTTCGTTGATCCGAATTTATTGTTTTGGTGTAGACCCGTTATTGTTGTCCAAAGAAATAAACGGTTTTCGTTTCGTAGTGTTCTACTGCCCGGGACTCAAATCCCTCTACCTTCGGTCCGGGTGTCCGAGTAGATGACTAGTTTGAATTGCTACCGAAGTTACCGCCGCTGGGGTTGCATCGTACGAGCAATTGTGCGAGTGAATACTAAATTGGTATAAGTGCCCAATCGCCCAGTGTGACAGCTCTTGTGATATCATCCGTTCTGTTGACCCCTCCGAATGTCTCGTGATATATTGCTAGTTGTATTGTCTCGTCATCAGACGTCATCGTGTGCGCCACCCACTACCAGTAGATTTGCCCGACCCACCACTAGTAATTCCTGTTCCGATCCATTACCAGTAGCTGTGTCTCCCCGCCACTAGTAGAGAAAGCGGAATCTAACTCCCATAAAACATACTCCTCACCCCTTGAATCATCCCTTGAATCTTCCCTTGAATCATCAAGTCGGGTCCAAAATATTACATGAATCAACGCCCACTCCGCTTTCACGAGCATATACGACGTCGACCACGGATTTAGAATAATTTCAAAGGCTGGTGTGACAACCACGTTTACTCTGTCTGCTTCAATTTTGATAGAAGTGGAGTCTGTTTTATTTTTCTCCACTGTCCGGTGTCATCCCGCCCTTGAAGGGCTCGTCAGATGCATAAGATGCGAATAAGAGAGCTTGGTGAAACTACAGACTTTACTGCTCTTATATTTATTCAATGTCTAATAAGGCTTACAAGATGTTCCTTGACACAAGTAGATTTGTTGAATTTCGTTGTTTTAAATTATGTTGAATAGGATTGGATATAGATATTACAACCTTGCATTGACCTCTGGTGCTGTGAATATTGTCACTTCGAGACTTATTTGGTTGTAGCGCGTATACGACATCTTGCTGTGTACCACCGCAGGTTACTTTTTGCGAAACTTCTGGACTTTTCTCATGCTGTCGTTGTTGTTGGAACTTCCGGTCACTTGGAGTGACCGTCGGTCCTAACAGTTAAAGCTCTGAAGATGGAAGACACAAAACAACACAACACGTCACAATTGACAGACTTCACTCACTTACACTAAAAAGATTTAAACTCACTACACTTACACTAACAAAGGTTTCACCTAACTAACGTTATACAGAAGGAAAATAGATGTTGGACCTTCTAGAGACTAAGATCGAATTAAGAATAGACTCCGCTCAATGTTGGCCGGGTTATTTTATAGGGCGCTTCAGCGTCTAATAATATACACCTTCTAAGGTTCGGACCTAAGGCACTGCGCGATAACTAAAGATTCTTATTCTATTAGTCATCTTAACCTAAGATAATTCTAACTGGACTGGACAGGATTTTGTTCTACATTTCTTCTACTGTTCTAATCTTGGCACTTCTACAGATTCGCATAGATTTGCATAGAGATTTCCATATGTTATTCTATACACCTAAATAACATGTGGGAAGACTAAGATATTGGCAAGTGAGTGAATCGGGGAGGACCCGGGTATTAGGAGTCTTCCTTTCCCCTCATATGAGGAATCGGATAGTGCTCCATACATGAGAGAGACCGTATGGCTCTTTTACATGTTATCTTATTTCTATAGGCGTTCTCCCGATCTGATAGGCTTTGATACATGCCTACCTGTATATGTTAATCTAATGGGAGCAACGTCTCAATTTCGTTATTTCGCATTTTCGTACAGCAGGAATTTTTACTCTTGTCAATCGATCGATCATAGCTGTTCTAGCCGTGACATTACTGATATATCCATTGTTGTCGGTAGTGTTTAGGACACCTGCTGTGATGTAAAAACATGTAATCCACATATTTCGACTGTGTTGGGTTTGGGTTGTAGCCGGAGTCAGTTGTGGACATGTTAATCGGTCATCACCTTCTGAATACATGCAAAGTGTGCTCATTCCTCTTGTCAATCTCCACGTTGACTCCAGATTCAAAGACAAAAGATTCAATGATTTATTTTGTGCTCGACAGATGCCGTTATCAAATGGACATGCTTCTAATGTATGAACCGTTGTTAATAACGTGTCATTCACATTGGATTGTGTAACCGTAATCATTGTTACTTGATAATTCAATATGGTTCGTTCTCTGTACTGTGGCCAAGTATAGTCGATTGTGACTATATTGTCGGTTTTCCATAAACGTGTTGCTACCTGTTTCATTTCATTTCCGTCTGGCGAAATCTTTGTTTTTATCATGTCTTCACACGCTGCTTCGGATACATATTTGTCCGTAGCTACTGTTGGTTTCTCCTGATCATTTGCGAAAAAATTTCTGTATCTCATCTAATACGTTGCAATGATATGCTGTTGTAGACTGGATAGCCGGCGTATCTGAGCAACTAGTCATTGGTACTATTTTGTTTACTGAAACTTTATTAGTTTAAAGTTTCATTATTTGAATGTGAAAGTTTGTATGAGAATAGCTCATAAGATCGAAGACGGGAGTTCAGAATCGACTCTTTACTGTCGTTGATCTTACTTCCGACCTGGTCGGCGGTTGATGTTTAACCGACCCCGAGTCATAGTTTTGGTTAACAATATATACTCACTGATAGTCGTCGTCTACGATTACCCAAATCCTAATGAGGTCTGCTTAGTAGCAGAATTTTTGCTTTCTCCGCTCGTATCAATTCCTTAACATTTTTACAACGGGTGCATGAGATTTTATTGCATAAACGAGGACCCAGGCAGCAAAATGTTCCAATTGCTCCCTTGCATTTCCAGCAAAGTCCAATTACAATCCGTAAAATGATGATGAATAAAATTACCATTCCGATTTGCAACAGTAATTACTTGACCGGTGTTATAGTGTAAGACTGGTTGTGATGGATTCCTGTTCTGAACTCCAAATATTGCCCTTCTCTTTACTCGCATGATGTTGTCCATGGCTTTTGGGATCTGCATTCCCGGAATTAGAAGAAGAATTGTGTCTTGTGTAACCAATTGTCTTCTGGAGAACATTCCTTTTGTTTGGAAAATTGGATCGGTCAGAAATGTAATTTTCTTATCAAAATTGTCCGCTTGTGGGGGAATATGGTAAGCCAAACACAGTTGTCGTGTTTGTCAAAGAACCATTCTATCGTCCAAAGTACTGCAGTAAATAGGTCGTTGCTCTTCGCAATTTACATATTCTGGCTCTGTTGTGATTTGATGGCTCATCTCTTTCATGCAGCCTCCGTGTTTGACGTAATCGAGGACAGAGAAGACTGGAATTTTGCGAGTACAGTTGACCTGACCTGGTCACCGATCGGCCAGTCATTTGAGCGGATGGCGATGTGATAATAAAAGGACAAAAGTAATACAATTACTCACATTGTATATTTATTTACCTACTCTCCTCTTGATGGTCTGTCGAGTTTACAGCGCAGGAATAAGTATTATGTACTAATGTTCTTGTCTGAGTTTTCAGCTGGAAGTAAATCTTGTTCTTTAGGGAGTCCAAGTAGGTGAGCATCCAGGAGTAGAGAGTTTAATCCGGTTGTGACCGTCCTGGTGATGACTAGGGACCCGGGTATTTTGATGGTTGATGATCCGATCCGACGCATCGACTTCCTTGACTGGTTGATGGTCTGATCCGGCTTATCGACTGATTGTCTTGAACACTGGGGTAGTTATTAAATACTAATATCCCGGATCTAAATCGGGTACCAAGCCTACCAGTTACGGCTAAGAAATAGTATAGCTTAACTAACCTAAGCCGTGGCAAAATATGATTTGCTAATTATTTGCACACGACCCCACATACAGTGAGTGAATCATCCTGGCCCATTATAATCTAGACTAGTTTCTTAGCTCACCCACTCTTACGCTTTCGTTTAGGTTGATAATTTGTGACATCTAATAAACTAACCAAATCTATTCTCGACTCATGTCCCAGACCTGCCAGTTCCACTGATTATTTTAATACTTATCTCCTACTTATATTAATACTTATCTAAACCCTCACTTACAATACTGCGATCGAACTTTCGGTATTTGACAATTCCAAACCCACTATGAACTTAAGAAGAACTTTCACTCTGTGACTTGAATAACTATCACTACGTAACTTTATCGAGAACTTCCACTATCAGGCGTCAGTCAATACCATTTACTAAATGAGTTCCCTGGTGTGCTATTCTGCCTCTCCTCAAATATGATATTTACTGCCAAATCCTTACCAACCTGGCCCAAAACCATGCGCAATTACGTCAACCCTCATGCGAATTAGTTTGTACATATAAATTTTCGGTCTTTCGTTTTTTACAGATAGGAACTGTAAGACGAGGAAATCCTACACGAGAGAATCCGTATCCAAAATAATATAAAATGGATGTTCATACTTGGTCAAATGCCTTATCATTGCCAGAGGTATTTCATTTCGAATGAGTTGGGTGCGTCAACATCATGTGCGTTAAATTACGGTTGTGTGATGTCGAAAGAGATTGAAGCTATGCAGTGGTAACTGAGATAAATCGCCGGCCACGATCTTTGACCGGACGATTTACTCGTGTTTGTGGAAAGAAGGAAACAGAGAACTAGACACTAGATAACATTGTAAGCCCATTTTATTCACTTACTTCCCCTCTTAAGAGATGCCTTCAACAATCTTGTCAAACAATTCACTCCCACAAATTAATATAATTAATTTCTATTAGCCTAAACAAACCACAAGCTTTCACCGACTGAGGTATTTCACTTTCTACTTTCACTTTGCGTTCAAAACTTTTCCTCCGAATTTCCACTTCACAATCACTAAAATAGAATGTCCAATCCTTTTCTTCTCAGCTTCCACTTGCAAAACTGATTTTGATTTTAACACTTTTAACTAACCAACTAACTAATCCACTGATCTAAATTTTATAGTGATTTCGACTGATCGACCGATCTACCGACTGATCTTCTTTAACATTACATGCGTTATTTTATACCCCAATATTCTCGGGATTTTCTTCTAATTTTATCTGTGCGGTTTATGGTCACGTATGACTAAAATTAAACAGACTTTAAATATTTTACCAGCCTGTGATTTGCACACGGCTTAAAATGTATAATATGTGGGTTTTTCCGACCCCACCTAATAATAAGAATTTCACATCACCTACTTACTAGTTCTACTTTACACTTGCTATATACTAGCATTACCCGGGTCTTTTCGCACATCTCCCTTCATTCCACTCTCTCATCGCATCTATATGCTATTTTTATCATTGCAGTGTAATGCAATGTCACGATCTTTTATGTACACAGTACATTCGATGATTCCTTATGTACACATATTTACACTCATGCAGTCCAAAATCTTGCCCACATTTTAATCTCTAACAGTAACAGTAGTGTAAGGGTGTAGTACTGCGGAAAGGAAAGTATGTCGTAGCTTAGCGTAACCTATCTGGGTCAGTCCAGCCGTATCTACATTACGAACATTTAGATTCTGCAGTCCTACTTGACGCAATTTGTTGGATTTCTCTATTTCACCTGCTTTCTCAACATTCTCGATCGCAACAATGTTTGTATGCTGGGTGACACGACCCTTAGGTCGTCGAGTTGACGTAACCCCTCATATGTAATGACCAACATTATGGGAATTTGATGGAGAATAAAGTAGAGACGATGAGTAAGTTTGAAATCATGATTTCTTCTATTATGGTGTTACTTCAGTCGGCGGTTAATGGAAAGCCCGGTCCGACTCGGCCGGTCGCTGATGGAAAACCGACTTTTGGAATTTTTGCCAAGTTGTCCAAAGTAAAAAGTTGTAGTAAACATCTTTTAATGTAACTCCATCAAATATAATCGACGAATACCAATATATGGTGTGTAATTCTCTTCCATCTGGACTTCACTTATGCAAGATCATTCTGATAGAGTCATTATGTGTAAGTTGACTTGTTGAAAATTGCTTACTTAGAATAACGTGATTGTATCTCCCACTTGCTGTTAGAGCTGTACGAATTGTTATTTGCTTCGAGCATGAACTCGTATACTAGTGATGCCGATACCGTCAAAAAATGTGAGTTGATTTGTACTCCAACTGTTTTTTCAAAATTCCTAATGTTTTGAACGCATTGCGGAACCATTTCATGATGATATCCCAATATCCAAGGCGTTTCGTCTTGTGATTGTGGGTTGTTGTCACGATTTTTTATTCCAATGCTTCAGTAAGGATCCCGTGATTGGCTGATTCTAACTTGAATTTTAAGTGCATAATTGTTTTGTCTGAAAAAAAGTTTCAGACAACAATATTGTATGCCGTATCCAGTGTAACTACTGCCGAGGTCAACTCTTGACCCCCGGTCTGTAATACAGTGCTCCAATTGCTTGGAGGCTTAAATCCCCCTTAGATGATATGAATAAATCGTCCTCGTACGCTCTTTAATCAATACTGACTTTCTATCTTTATTCCAATGAGCAGAAGAAGAAGAAGGACAGGAAACTCAGACTTTAACTACTCTAAAGACTAACTCGAATTGATTCTTCTTAACTGAGCGTTATTAAGGTAGCGTTATTAAGTACTGCTTCCTATTGCTATTCTCGCACACAATATTGCCTTCTGAGGCAACGTAATCTTAATCCCTCACCGAATCTATCCGGTGGCACAATCTGATTGGATGTCGTTTGCACACGACACTCCTAACTAAATAAGCTATCTATGAGTCATCTTGACCTAGCCACACCTGAACCAGAGTGAACCGGGTTTTTGCCGGTTTACTCTAGTTCTGGTTAGTCTTAGCCCTAGTTCTATTATTATTCCATTCTTGGACTACTTTTGCTTTCATACTGTGCACTCTTGCATCTGCATACTGCACTCACATTCATACCGTCTCGTCATCCTATTTACTCTTCTACCGGTACTGCTGGTATGCTACAGGGTGAATCAAAACTCACCACTTCGTGGTGCGTAACATCCAGCACATCCTCGGCGCAATGGTTTCCGCCGGTTCTATTGCGCTGACGTTGCGCTGGAGACGGCTTACAATATTTTTGCCTGAAACTCTTTTTAAACTGTCCATTATTGCTTAGAAGGGTTCATAGAGCATGAATTTTTTTGAGGCACGGGACACGGCGCACGGGCGAGAAAACCCATCCTTAAAACATTCTTCCCTTACCGCTCAATTGTGGACAAGTTCTACCCAATAAGTTGCAAATATTAAGCTCCCCTTGTCTAGCGCATACTACCATGTCTTGTACAGTTTTAGCTAGAATCGATTCAATATTGGCTGTAACTTGGGGATATAATTTACTTGCATCTGTTTTGATTTTAACCAAATCTCCTGATCTTCCGGAGGAGCAATCAGTGATTTGTCCACTGTTATAGCACAAGGACGAATATCCGCAGGATCTTTAACTCTTGGCAGTGGGTCTCTTGGCAGTAGGTCTAATAGGACTTGTTTAGCCCGCTTTGGCCTTCAATGTCAAAGGCTTCGTACTAGAGAGTGGGACCAAGTTATTCTCGCGCATATGGCTGCATTTTTTAAAATATAACATATATAGTATTTGGATAATTTTCTTACTTCGGTCAGACAACAACGCGTAATCACCTGGAGGTCACGTCTTTGACCTCCGAGGTATTACATGGACTGGAACAGGATTGTTGTCCGCCTAACGATATCCGTATAGAGAAGTGAAAATCTGACTATCTCCGTGCAGACAAAAATGAGACTCAACTACTTGAGTCAACTTGATTAACTTGCTTTACATTTATTCTTTTAACTATTTAACTTTACACTTAGAACAGAAATGAAAGGGGCCAGAACAGAAAGAAGACACGAAAAGAGCTCTCGTTATCCTATCCGAGCTTTCGAAGTGGAAAGCTCAGAATCAAGAGTCAGAGTTACATACTAAGCAGGTTATTAAATACTAATACTTAGATACTATTTTAACACTTAACTCGCCTTCTATGGCAATGTAATCTCGATACATATCTAATTTCTACTTGTGGCAAAACCTGATTGGATGGCGTTTGCACACGCCACTCTTAACTAAATATTCCCTAAATGACTTATACTGACCTAGCTGAATACAGACCAGAGTAAACCAGACGTTACCGGCCTGCTCTAGTTTAGCTAGTTATTACACAGTTCTATTCTTACTCTACTCTTACTTTCCTACGATGTACTTCTACATCTTCATATGTTAGTTTGACACACATTCATACAGCCATGCGAGTCTGTCAATTCTTTTACCTACTTCGGAGTCCACGACCCCGTACTAATAGGAAGCTACAGGGTGTACCAAAACTCACCTCCCAACGGTTCGTGACACAACGTACCTGCGATTTCTATGAACCATTAGTATTTGTCCTCATGTATAAATTAATTACGCCGTCGATGGACGGAGATTCGCTTTCAGTAAGGGACGCAACCGGTATTACGAAATAATTGTAGAAATTCAACCTGAACCTTAAATTCAGACAAACATCATAAAGGCAACCGATATTACGAAATATCTCATAAGAAATTCAACCTGGGCCTTAACTTCAGAGAAAATTGATAAAAGCAACTGGTATTACGAAATAATTAAAAATTCAACCTCAACCTTAACGTTTAAAATATAATAAACGCAACTGGTATTACCAAGTAATTCTTAATTCTATTCGTCAATTCAATTCAATTCAATGTGTTTATTTCAGTGTTGTTAACCTAATTATGAATTAGAATTGTTTCATACCCAAATTCAAATTCTTGAATTCGGAGGCTACATCCCAACGTTTATATATACGTTAATGAGTATTATTATATGTTAATGTTAACGAAGTTCTAGCTTAATTTTCTTTTAGTGAATAATCATCTCAGCTTTTTATTGTGAAGTGATCTCAATTCTGTATATGCGTCTGTTTCAACGCACAACAACGGTCGCACGGCTCAGCTGAGATTTTATGCCATATTATAAGTTCTTTTGAGTAGATTGACACTTCACAAGAAAATCAATGGTGGTTAAATAATTATTGTTATTTGCTCGTCTGTCTTACCTGTTCGTTATATTTGATTACGACTTGCCAAGTTTTACCTAAGTATTCTGAATTTGAATAAAATGAATTCTTGATAATTCTTGAAAATTAAACTTATAGAATTGAAACACGGCACACCGAATACAGCGTTGGCTAATTTTTCTTCTGCGGACTTCAGACTTCAGAATTTTAAAAATTCAACTCGGTGATTTTCACTTAAATTTCGGTTCACGGAAAATAACGATTTTTGTCTTAACTACGAAATAACTAACTCACGATTCACTAAAAATGAGAGATTAAATGAAGAATTACCTGATAAATTCAACATTTCTACATATGACCTCACTTCCCTTTCTTCTATCTTCTGTGGTTGACCTGCGATATATTCGCACGTGATCCAATCTTGAGTTGCGCCTTCCGCAGATAAGCTAAACAGGGAATGTAATGAGCACACTACTTAGAAAACTGAACCTCAACTGTGGAAGCTTGACCTCTCGGTTTCTCAGAATTAACGCTTGGATGAAATAAATAATTTGGCGCAGATTGCCTTAGCAACGATGAGTAATTGCATGATAAGATTCATTTCTTCATCGGCAATCCGGAAAACTACGTACAGTATTGGAATTACAAATAGTTGGGAGGGTCTTGGAAATACAAACAAGATTTGCAAGGATGTCAATATAATTTGTATTTTCTGGAAATGCGTATATTTCATTGGAAGATTGAATTAAGAGTTCAGAAAACCGGATTTTATAATAAAAAATACAATTTGAAATGAACCCAAATATGAAAAAAGCCAAATTAATCTTTGAATTGGTGAATTATTGAATGATACATATGTTTAAATAAGTTTTTTTTTAAACAAATACAGGTTCTTTTTATTTCGTCAATTTTAAGTTATAAAAATACATAAAGAGATATATACATATGTAGTGTGTGTAAGTATTATCGATGATTGTGCACGATGACCATCTAGAGGTGCAGGACTGGGTGACCGGTGATCCTCTATCCCTGTTAGAGAGATGAATTAAATTAGTTGAATAAGATTTTTGAAAGTATTGAATGTATTTTAGTAAATCATTCTGGCGAACAACGAAGTCCCTTACTGTTATTAGGTTGCAACCATTCCTTGTCAGAATTAAGTTATTTGGTATGACTCATGCAGAGAGTGAATGACAAGATGACTATAAACCAAGACCTAACCCATTCTGTATGCACTCATACGGGGTTGACTTCACTTTATCAGTTCCAATTTAACTTGAGAATAAGAAACATAATCAATTTATCCCGTTTCGAATAAATACTACTTCATTGAAATGTATAAGAATGCCATTGTGGTTGTTGGAAATACGGGGGTTGGGAAAAGTTACATTTGTAACCAATTCTTTGATTTTTGTGGAGTTCAAACGCGATTCAAATCCTCAGATTCTATTCGATCTGTCACGAATAAACTGCAATCCGGCACAATTCGTTATAATAGGACAAAATACACTCTTGTTGACACTCCAGGATTTTTCGACACCTCGGAATCAGGAGTATCAAATGATGGACCTAATTTGTGCAAATTAGTCAAGGCTTTGGAAAATTGCAGAAAAATTGTTTGCCTTGTATTCGTGTATACTGACCGATTTTCAATTCCTCATAAAATCTGGTTCGACCGAATGAAAAATCTTGTAAGTGAAGTGCACCGCGGACACATTGTTCTTCTTCACAATAAATTAGGACCACATGATCCAAACATGAAAGCTGAGAATAAATCTAGCATTAGAGAACTATTAAACTGTACACAGGAATACATTTGGTTTAGTTTCTACCCAAGGGAAGATCAAGTCGAATTTACATTGGACTCCCTCACAAAATTTTCACGTTTCAAATTAAGGGATCTTGAGGTTCCAGAACTTTGCTACGAAAAAACTGTGAAAGGTAAACCGTACAAGAAGGAAATTGCGAGAAATACGAGGGATGAGGGATACATGCAGACCCGTACGAAGGACACCAGTCATTATGAAACAGGATATGAAGTCGCAGGCGCACTTGAGGCTCTCTTCGGCAGTATTTTGGTTAGTTTGGCGTTACTATCCTAAATTCCGAACTATCCAATTATGATTAGGGTTCGCTTTCACGAGCAGGCAATGCTTATATTGTAGTACTGTCGGGTAGATTTGATTTGATTTTATTTGATTTTATTATTAGAGTGTTTTCCACAGCAGTCGTACATATAAATATGCTTATCGATTGTCTAACAATGGCAACACAGGATTTTACATGGAAAAATATTTATATGTTTTTATATTTTACAATAAAATATTGGTCTTGTAAACCAGATGGGTTGTGATGCTGTGTTCTGCGCTGCACTTTTCCAAATTATTATTGACTTAGCCACCATAAACTTAAAATTGCTCTACACGTGCGAGGTTCAGTTAAATGTTGCGCGTTTCTGAATCATATGATTGTTATTTTTGTATTATTTACAGAAAACTCGTAAAGTTTGGGTAAAAA
The DNA here is from genome assembly GCA_034700305.1 of Protaphorura armata. Taxonomy (NCBI): domain Eukaryota; kingdom Metazoa; phylum Arthropoda; class Collembola; order Poduromorpha; family Onychiuridae; genus Protaphorura; species Protaphorura armata. The sequence continues at coordinate 13,032 of JAQIXO010000964.1, forward strand.
GTTCTGCAGAAGAGCGAGTTTGGGTTGAAGATAATGTGACAAGGCGAACAGTCGTAACTTACGTCGACACTTTCAAAGTTCGATTTGATGGGACTCGAGACTTCAAGAAGAAAAAAGAAATTAAACGGCGGGTAGAAATCGTTGATTCAGGTTCAGATTCAGATGAGAATTCAAATTCAGATGGGAATTCAGATTCAGATGGGATTTCAGATTCAGCTGCGAATTCAGATTCAGATGTGAATCCAGATTCAGATTCAAATTCAGATTCAAATGCGAATTCAGATTCAGATGCGAATTCAGATTCAGATGAAAATTCAGATTCCGATGCGAATTCAGATTCAGATGCGAGTTCAGATTCAGATGCAAATTCAGATTCAGATACGAGTTCAGATTTAGATGCAAATTCAGATTCAGATGCGAGTTCAGATTCAGATGCAAATTCAGATTCAGATGCGAGTTCAGATTCAGATGCAAATTCAGATTCAGATGAGAATTCCGATTCAAATTCAGATTAATCACCATTTGCCTCGTTGCATAAATAACATCAATACAGGTCACACTGGTTGATTCATCAGGGGGAGCAAAACAAAATCTGAGAACAAGGAATGTCACAATTTCATATTTCTAGTAGCTAAGAACAAAAATAAGTTATAGTTAACAACATTGAAAAAAATAATGGTTCGAATAAAATGTTTGCCACGAATTGTGAAGATGGTTTGTACGCGATAAACCACAGTCGATACATTATTGAAAAAATAAATTTGTATGTGAGAAATTAGTTTACACCATTATCTATCCGATGATTGCATAATCTTTCTAATTTAAATTGATTAGTAGGAGATCAGAGGTAGTACAGTTTGTTGTTAGGATGTACCGGTAGACGTAACTGGGAAAATTGAACTTTTTATTTCCCCTCTTAATATATAATACTTAGAAATATTCGCAAATCTCCATTTTCCTTCAGCAAGTGGAATTAAAATCTGCTGCATGCTCAAAAATAGTGTGTAGTCTGCATAGCATGTGCAATTCCCAGAAAACAGGATCAATGTCGGGTCAATATCAAGATCATTCGTGCATAACGCATATTCACTACTCACATAATTGAAGATGGATGGAGAAATATAAGTCTCCTACGTTTTAGGGTTTCTTTAAATAGAACTAGGCACACGGTGAGCCAGATTTTTATAATTGCATCACTCACATAGCATATTCGCTCGGGCAAAGTACGGTGCGGTGCAGTGTAATATATGCTGAGCTGAAGAGCCATTTCAATTCACAGAATTGCTTGACAATCCATTCGTTCACCAAAACTCCTCCCAAAGTATAAAGTCTTAGATTTTACCCGCATGATCAACACTTCAATTTTCGCAATCCACGAGTCCTAAACATTTGATACAGAGAAACTCTACAAACGACTTCCTAAATTAATAAGACCAGACCCATTCATACCGAAATTACTGCACAACCATTTCCCTAAACTTAATTTCGGAAATCCTATTTGTGAAAATGTCTATCGAGAACGCCATAGTCTTCGTGGGAAACACCGGCGCCGGCAAAAGCTACGTTTGCAACAAAAT
>JAQIXO010000965.1:0-14607 GCA_034700305.1 Protaphorura armata
ATGTATAGAGTATATAGCGCGCTACAGTTCTAAGAAATTGCAGCGCAAGAAACTTTAAAAATGGAAAATGACCTGTTGATATTTTGATCTCATGTAGCGACTAGTTATTTTGTTTGTTAATGTTTTACAATTTCATGGTCTAACAAACATAATCTAAATTAATCTAAACAATCAATTAATTCTAAGAATTTTTGAATGTAATTCAAAGTAATCCAAATGAAGTGTTAGACGTAATTTCATTTCATATCTCCTCACATAATCACACTACTGGTTGGTACTTTGCATTCATTTTCGAATGGTCATTTCTAACAAGGACGATAATAAATACAGGTCATGTATCTTATGAGCCACCTTGAACATTTACTCACCACGAGCAAAGCACACTACGAACGACTTGTAAGATTAGATTACATTGAAGTTACGCAGTCATTCTTAATAGATGGTTGGACTTGAAAATGCACAGACATTGAGCTCATTGTGAAATAAATGCTGAAAATATTATTTTACATAACACGACGTATGCACGATTACCTTTGTGTTAATCTAGTGTCAATGCATGCTTTGACATTGAAGGATGGGAAAACTGAAAAAAAATAATACACAGGGTGGGTCATAACTCAAAAACTTAACATAACGCAGCACGTGTCCCCGTTTTGGAAATATTCATATCTACACAATCCATTCCAAGTATAAATACACACAGAACCATTATAAAATAAATCCGACTAACGAATGAGTCAATGGGTCACTTTTGGATTAATTTTTATAGTTGATATGGTCTCCTAGTTCTATCCTAGCGACAATCTTAAACTTAACAAATTCTAATGATTGGTGTGTTCTTCACCATCATCTACATTAAATTTGCGGGACAAAGACATAACAAATATTTAATATTATGAAGTAGAATTAACAGTTCAGACTTTGTGACAGCCCGTGGAAGAAATTTCTAGTGGATTAGGAATTTAGATGTTTTTCACTACTTATCAGCCGAACACGCACGGTAGGAATTTATTTCTGTTATTTATCACTTGATAAAGAATCTTACATAGGATCTTCTGCACTAGTGATTGATGGATGACAGGCAAGAGAGTAAATGACCACTTCTTGGACAAACGACCTACGAATTTGACATACGATAACAGTCAAATTTATTCTGAACCTTAGGGGCAGGTAACACACAATTACTTTTAGTTTACAATTTAAAAACGGCGCAACTTCAACTTTATTTTTGGTTCCGACCCTGTGTAAAGTCAACTCGCTATAAATATCGACTCTCCCTATATGGAATACCTCCGAATGCCAGAACGGAAATTTTCTTGTTTATATTTATTCAATGTATAAACAGTTTTGAAAATTCAATTTGCTTGGAACTTTTTTCGAATTTTCCAAAAAAAATTGTTATTTAATTTCGACTGCTTATAAGAATAATTTTTGGGCCCATCTGATCTTGGGTTAAACGGAACAAAGTATTCATCGTGACCTTTTTACCTGTTATTCAATATTTTGGATTTCGAATTGAGATGACTCTTATTGCAAATGCGATTGGCTTTCCAATGAGCCCTATCCCGAGTCAATTGGACATCGCGTTACTGCGCTATGGTCATAAAAATGTGAATTAATGGAAAATTAAGTGAAACGAACTGCAGTTAATAAAATTTAGTCAAAAATTTCTAAATTTTAATTGAAAGAATGATTTATTTTTATTTAATTTAATTAATTTCCAATTAATTTAACTAATTTTAATTATTTGCAGTTCGTTTCACTTAATTTTCTATTAATTCGCATTTTTAAGGCGAATGACGGACGCAGATGTATTTTTCCCTGGTCGAATCACCCTAATACGTTCCCTTGTGAGTCCAATCCCCCCGTGTTGGAACGATTGCAAGGGCGTCCCAGGCTACAGCCGAGCCGAGAATAAGCACGAAAAATCTGGTAGATGATCGTAAGTTCAGTCTAATAAATAAGATTTATTTGTAATTTAATCAAATCAACCAAGACAAAATTATAGAGAATCTTAACAAAAACCCAATGTCAAAATCTTATTCATCAACTCCAAGGTAGAACTAAAATTTGTTTAGGAAGTTAATGTTATAATTTCATCACAAATTAAATCTCCCAAGTTAATCGAAACGAAATAACCTACCCACATTTAACATACTGCAGCAATGTAGTCTGTGAACAAAGAATTCTTACAAATCCGTATGACTGTCTCCATACTTGTCCTGAAACGTTTTCCCACCTTCCACGTGTTCTCTGTGCGCCTCCCTTACTTCCGCGTTAGCTTTATTTTTGGATATCACGGACGTCGAAGTAGAGGCGATCGGGTGTTCCTCCATTTCTGCAGTAAATAGCCCTTGGTTTTCCTCCAATTTTTTCAGACTGTTGATCCTTTTATCTGTACACGCTTTCTCCAAGGAATATTCAAGGCCTAATTGAGCAGTTGCTACCAGAGCTGGTTCAACTAGTTTCCCCTGCAAAGTCGATAATATTCTATCACACAATTGTTCGTCAATGTATCGCACATTAGTGGAAATGATTGATTGCCGAGATGATGCTTCTGTTTGAGCGAGTGGACCAAAATTGACTCCATGTTGCTCTTGTCGTTGTAAAAAATCAATTTTACATTGTAAATAATGGTTGAGTCGTCCAAGAGCATTCTCCGCCAATTGTGCAAGTTCAATTATCATTCCAACCATAGTTTGACCAAATGTTATGTAGGTCATGAGTAAACTAAAACAATTTACAAATGTGTTTCCAACTGTTGCATAAGCATTGGCAATGGACGAAGTCACGCGTCCAATTATTTGTGGAGCTATCCTAGCCGCAGCATTATTGAGTGAAATCCAAAATACAGAATTTTCTTCGTTCCAAAGAAAAGCCATTGTATCCTGAATGATTTTTTCAGCTTGAAGTCGATCATGAGCAACTACAAATATGTTTTCCATCCTAACCTGTAAAATCCCTATTTGACGTTGGTAGCCAGGCACATTTGGGATGGTACTCAGGAACGTTCCTTTAAATTTTTTAAATACTTGTTCTCGGCCCCAATTCAAACATTCGTGAAATAAAACTCCAAACACTTGACCTCCAATCCGACTTGTCACCCTTTTTAAAATTGTCCTCTTCACAAATTCTTCACCGGCCTCCATTCCAATTCTGGTGAGACTAAGTCCACCGGTAAAATCAATACCGCAAGTAATGGCGGAGGCTGCGACACTAATCGATTTTTGAGTTGCGTAGTCTGAGAGGGAGAAGTTGTCAGAAGTATACCCGGCAGACCAACCGTAGTAAACGTCACCAAGCCCTTCACTAATGAGAGCCATCCCGACAGAGGGTGCTACAAACATGAGTTTAACTCCAAGGGCGAGTTGACCTATTCCAAGTAATGTTACAATGAATGCTCCAGAACGCCACCAATCTGTCGCTTTACAAAATGTAAGGACCCTATTGTAATCACACTGAACAAATTCAATAATTTCGTGAGGGTATCTCGATGTACAATAGCTGGCTTCGAGTTGATTAACATTCGCCCGTATTTTCCCTACACTACGTAAGCTCCCAACGGAATTCTTGATGACCTCTTTAATGCTTTTCAAGTATATTTTCAACTCTAGTTCATAATTTTTTTGGGCATTTTTATCATCAGGATTTAAGAGGCGATGGTATCTTTGGAACACTGCGGTGAACCCAGGGTTAGAATCTTCAATGGATTTGTCTAATTCTTTCATTTTTTTCTCAATACTTTCAAAGTCCCGTCGAAGTGAAATGTTCACGGAGAATTCCTTTACTATTCCGTGTTCTATAAGAATTTCAAGCAATTGTTGTCGCTGTGAGTCTGTATTGTCACTTGAGGGAAGGTAGGGAATATCCTCGGGAGACAAGAACCCTTCTGCTTTTGATATCAGTAGAGGTGTCAAAAAATAGGAAAATTTTTCCAGTACATGGGTATTAATGCCTTCTGACAAATCTTGGATAAACCTCGGTCGCACTTTCGCTTTGAGTTTCTTGGAAACCTGAAGAATATCCCGGAATATTAACTCTGATTCGATTATGTTTTCTTGCTCAAGTGTGAGATCAAACGGGTGAAGTACCGTACTCCCTTCATAGGTTGATCTGTTGTTATCCATAAGAATTAAGGCCATGGGAAATTTTAAATGCTGTATTGCATGGGGGAATGTCACCCTATTCATTTTGCTTTCTGAGAATGAAATTGTGTACGATTCGGTAGACTCAATTCCGTCACATTCGAGTGCTCCAATCTTTAGTAGTTTATCCCAAAGGTCTTCCTTACTAATTATTTGGGATGTGAGCTCAGAGCAGTTGAAATCTCTGGATGGTTTGCGTGCGTCCAGGGAAGATTTGATAGCTTCACGGATATCAGTTGCGATGTAACGAAAAACAAATGGCACTTGAAACTCATCGAATTTAGCAGGATCAGTTTTGCTAGTCACAAATATTTTGTCTCCGTCGATCTTCACTTTTTTAGAAACTCGATTTTTTTTAAGAATGTATTTGCCCTGAATTACTTGAAATAATTCTTGGGCCTCGCCCGCTGTGCTTACACCAGTCACTGTTCGGAAAAGGTCAGAGTTAACGGGTACACCGAGAGCGGCATCGATACACTTGGAATGCTTTAGTAATAGCTCCCCAAATCCAGCAATTTGATTGGCAAAATTTCTGCTATATTCGCAACCTTCCTGCCCAGCATTCACTTGGTCCAGCATATTTGGTAACATTGAGTAATCAGTAATTGTTCTCATGATGAGAGCCTGAGCTACCTTGAGTAATCTGACGGCTTCCTTTCGTTCTTGCAATCCGTTGGGCTTTTGTTTCAAAATGCAATAGGCTTTGTAGTAAATTGGGATTTCAGCAAAATTCGGGTCAATTTCAATAGCATCAGAAAGGCAAAGGATAGCTTCTCCGAATTTTCCATTTTCTTCATGGGCTTTGGCAATTTTGACCAACTGTGATGGAAATTGAGCAAGTTTATTTTCCTTAATAAGCGCACTAGTCTCATCCTCGAATTCTTTGAATTTCAAAAGGATTCGATCCTTTCCAAGTACTTTCCATATTTTGATGACTTCGTGTTTTGAGTCTAACCAGAGTGCCCATCGAGTCCGTACGTGTTGCATGTAGATTTCTCTTAGGTTTTTACGTTGTTGGAGTAGATTCTTGTCTTTTTCAACTTCCTTGGTGTAGATTTGAAATTTTCTGAAAAGTGCTTCTTCAATTTCAATTTTTGGTAATTGATTATGTAAAAATTCTTCTAATCTCTGATTTTCCCTCTCTTCGCGAAGTGCCAGAAGTTGAATTATCCCATACTCACTATCGTCGCTAAATAGTACAAATTGTGTACTTCCAGGTTCTCCCTTTCTCCCAGTGCGCCCAAATCCTTGGTCCTCAATCCGAGAATTGCTTGGTAAATATGATAGGATCACATGTAATCCTCCAGAATTAAGGGCATCTTCAGAAATCTTGAGGTCAGTCCCACGCCCTGCCAAATTAGTTCCAACAATTACAAGTCCAGGGGGTATTTCATGATTTCGGATAAATTCCAGGAATGTCTTGTCAGTTGAACTTTCGTACAACATGGATTCCAAGTAAGGAGCTTCTCCTCCTATGTAACTTGATATCTTCCTCACATCCTTAATGTTTTTGCCAATGATAAGAACAGGGCGTCCGCTCCGGGCCACTACTTCGGCGACTTCTTTCAAAGCTTGTAACCATTCTTCTTCAGTCCTGGCAACTCTGGCTTCATCTTGTACACAATGACGGAATTTGTGTCTTTCCATGCAAAAGAAATCAACTTTGTATATTTTGGCCAGGAGGTCCTTTGACTTTTCTGAGCCAAGGGTGCCTGTGATTCCATACAATCTTCCCTTGTACCTCTGAAAATAGCTATAAGTCGATATGAAAATTCCTTTTAAATTTTCGCAACTGAGCTTATCCCTATGCTTGAGCTGAAGGAATTGCTGGATACCAAATGACAGTTGAGTACTAGCTTGCTGCATTCCTGTATCCTTATCGATAATAATAACTTTTCCACTTTCACTATCAGACACAATGTAGGGATCATTCTCATTCAGAGCTTTTGCATGGTAAGCATTCCTGACCCAAGTTGACAAACGATTGTTCACAAATGTTCTTAAATGTTTTGGGATAATTTCTTCCATTTTCTGAATTTCGAAGCGAGCTGCTTGCACAGTATTATGAAAAATTTTCTGAGCTTCCGCATCAGCTGATGATTTTGAATTGTGTTTGTTAACAATTTCCCAAATCTTTAGGAAAACTGGCCTTAGATGTCGTAATTCCATGACAGGATGTGAAATGTACAAAGTGTGAGCAGCCTTGTCCAGTAACATATTATCAGCTTCATCAACAAACACATAGTGAGCCTCACGACCCTGGAGTAAATTTTTCCCAAGGTTTTCTGTTTGAAGTATATCAGCTTGGAAACTATGAAGATCACCATAAATAACTTGATTCATGTTTCTTTTCTGCCTCTCTGGATCTCCGCCTTCTTCACATAGTTTGTCACAATTATTACCAACAGAAATTTCAAACATTTTGAACAATTCTCCAACTTCAAGTTCATTCTCAATAGCAAGGATACTCGTACTTGTCATGATATTAACATTTGCGCCAGGGAGAGCCCAGAAAATAGAGACCATAGCTGTTATGAGTGTTTTTCCTTCCCCTGTAAAAATTTGACCCAAGCGCCCCGTTTCTCCGCCATTCTGAAGGGTGCTGTCCAAGTACAGCATTACCGATAGAATTTGAGTGTCCCAAGGATAATAACTAGAGTGAAGGAACACGGCTTGACATATCACAGATAAAACTTCAGCTTGACCATGCATTAGTTGTTTAAACCCGTCCTGGTGGCTAAGGTCTCTAACTTTATTTTTTAATCGGTGAGTCCATTTTACAATTGCATATTTATCCCATTCCTGTAATTTTTTTGTAGGATTAATTGTCCGTTCAAAAATGTGATCTCCGTTCAAATTCCTTTTGACGGCTTCAAGGGTTTTGAGAAGAGAATCGGCAAGTACTGGTATAAGATGTTCATTCATAGGATCTTTTATGAGCTCGTCTATTAAATCTTTGCCTTCAATGTGACTCCCTATTTTGTCGTTAGCAGCATTTTCAAAAGATTGCAGCAAATTGTTTTCTGTCATTTCTTGACCTTGGCATTGGAAAAGCTTTGGCGTGTCACTGTTGAGAAACCATTCACCACTTTCAATCTTGATTAAAATTTGGTTCAAAAGTGTTACGTTTTCTTTGAATGAAAAGTATGTTTTGAAATGTTTTAAGAAGTTATCTGTCAGTTGAGAATTAGAAACTTTGGACTCAATGTTAATTACAACAGAGGCACAGTCTAGAGTCAAACCCATCTCGAGTAATTCGGCCTTCCGAAAACATGCTTTCCAGTCTTGGAATTCGACTCGACTTAAGGAAGTCAGGAACTCAGGTGTCCATGCTGATAACTTAGTCTGGTTGAGACAACTGTTGATACCCTGTATGGATTTGAGAACACATTTGGTATCCGTATTTTCAAAAAATGATTGCTTTTGATGTCGCAGTAAACTGTCTCCAAAGATAATCAAGAATTGTTCACGAATTTTCTTCTCTGGAACCTGTACTAGTGCAATTTTCAAATTATCAACGCATTCTTCCACATTTGGTTTTGGAAAATCATGAATAATCTCGTTTACTGTGAGCAAGAGTCTTCGGGTTAACACATCTTCAACCCAATTTTCTATAAATTTTGATTTGAGGATATCACCCACATCTACGCATAAAATATGTTGAGAATATTTGAAGAATTTCTTCATGTTCATGGTTGGCGACTGGCCTGGCAAAAGTTCAACACCTTTGAGAAGTTTGCAAATATATGTGAGAATTTGGAAATATTGTTCATCTCCTTTCTCGTCACCCAATTCCTGCCTGATGAAGTAATTCAATGCGTCCATCTCATACCTGAGCTCTAAATTGGGAAAATATTCTGTACAGATTTCGTCTTGGACAAAATCACGAATAACTCTCTTCCAATTTGAACACTTATTTTGAACCAACAAATCAACAAGTTTGCTTCTTTTACTTTGAGCAATTTTGTTTTTATCTGGAATTAGATTATCCAGTTGCTTCAGTAGTAACTCTTCACTTTTAGATATCAAATTAAGGACGTGAGGTTTGAGTTCAATTAACCAATCATCAGGTGACACACTTTTCTTGACAGAGATTAAATTTCGTATTCGATTTAAAAGTGATTCCTGTAACTCTGACTTCCAGTTGGCTGGTAAATAAGTCATGACTCGGAGAAGAAACATACGTTGAATTTCTGTGCAACTTGGATTTAAAATTGCACTAGCAATTCTGGTTTTAAACTTGTTATTTTGAATAACTGGAGAAGTCGGTGAAATATATTTCCAATTTGGTGACTTTGACGCTTCGTCTCTCAAACATTCCCAAATATTGTTTTCATCAAGACATTCAAGATTAAGATTCTTCTGTTTGATGGCAATGATCGACTTAATTCTAAGAATTTGACTTTCAAATAAAGAGAGTGTAATTTCCGGTGTAACTTGACCGAGACACTGGAATGATTCGTCACTTGAAATGAAATTGTTTAGAATGTTTTGAAAAAAAACTTGGATGGCTTTGAGACCTGGATGATCCAATTTAATTCCAGACAATGTAAGATAATATTTTTCCAGAACACGGCAAAAATGTTGTAAATCTTCAGGATAATTCCACAATTCTTTCGCCAACGCTTGAGTCAAACACTCACAATTTTGTGTAAATTTGGTATATAATTCTGGTCTTGGTGAATTCCATGTTGACTGATACTCATCGATTTGAGAATTTGGAATTGTGCACAATGTATCCAAATACTGACACATTTGATGTGATAAAATGGTTAAAATATTGGAATCTCGTGTTGCTGGAGGTTGTTGTGGCGGAATTTCAAAAAAACTATTCATGAAATCTTGAAAAATTTCGTTGAGTAAATTTTCTGTGAGTATTTTAGAAAATATTGGGTTTTCTAAACGATCGTAAACAGCCTTGAAGAAATCAAATCTTCCCTTCCGATTTGTAATGAATTGTGGATTTTCTAGTAGACTAAATATCTTCATAACTGTTTCCTGGAAAGTAGGAACTGAATTTTTGACATTATCTAGTTGTTCGTTCATTTCTGATTGGATTTGTGTGTAGATGAATTTATTGAAGTTTGGTCGAGTTGAATTTATAAGAGCTGTGCGGAGAGTTTTAACTTCATTCAGTAGATTTGGATCTCCTTTCTTGATATATTCTAAGAGAATTTTTTTAGTTTCGCCCAAGGCTTGCAGTCTTTTTTGGTTATCAGAACTACTCAGGTTTTCAGATGACAAAAGCCCATAGAGAGAATCCAGGCTGTAGTGAGTCAAGAATTTGGAATGAATTATTTTAATTGTCTCAATTTTGGGAGTATTTTCTTCGCAGAGAGACTTAACATTTTGTACTATAAGCATTGAACGAGTTAGTGGTGTTGTTGGTATTTCAATTTCAATTTGATTTTGACATTCCATTTGATTTTGTAAAAATGATGCAAGAGCCATACTCAAATCTCTCAAAAAATTCTCAGGAGTTGGACAACACTCGACAAGATTTTCCAAACGTTGAGCCAATTGACCAATATCCTTACAATTTCCGTACAGAATCAAAACACTAAGAATTCGTTGAAGTAAAATATTAAAATGGAAGAAAATCTCTTCGTAATTCAAGAGTTCATTCTGTTCAAGTGTTTTTTGGATTTCATTTAAGATCCTGTCGCAAGTCGCTAATGCTTTGCCGTCCAAATCAAACTTGGATGATAATTCGTTCAAAATTGAGATTTGAGTCACTTGAAATTTTGAATGAATTTGGACAAAAATTTCTTCCAAATTTGACTCCGTTGAACTGGAAAGATGGATTTCGAATAAACAATGCCAAACTTTTTTCAAATCTGAAAATTTAAAGTTGAGTTGCTCCAAATGCAAAACAAGTTTTGGGAGTATGTCGACGAAGGCAAGAAAGTCGAAAGGTTGGAGAAGGGATTTCCTTGTGGTCATATCTTCAAGCATATGGATGAATGTAGTCACGCTTTGGTTAGAGTTGAAGTCATCCACAAACTTGCTTCTAAACTTTGTTGTCAAAATTTTGCCAATTTCATGGACTTGTTTGGTTAGATTTGATTCCATGTCTTCCTCGCTGGATTTTGAGATGACGTTGTATGTCTCCATTTTTGCTTTGAGTGTTAAAGTACTGTATTTTGACTCCAAACATTTCTCCAATGTTTCAATTTGTTTTGAATATTTTGAAAAATGTCGAGAATTCCGAATCACTTGCATTGTAGTCTTTTGAAATTTTTCCAAATAAATATTACTGAAAAGATTGAACAGTTCATGGTTTTTAAACTTCCGTTTGACTTGGACTCCAAGTTCGTACATCTGATTCAAGTCGTCTAAATTGAATTCGGTGTTTGAAATGATGTATTTATAAAGCGGTAGGTTATTTCTTGTTATGCTCTTATGAAAAACATTGTGATGAACGTCAGCGTTTACTAATTCGTCAATTACCGTCTTCATTGTTGACAGATTTTGGCTTGTAACGTCGTAAATGAATTTTATAATCATGTCCTCACTCATGAGGTCACTCTGACTCAGGTTCCTTGGGTCCAAGTAAGTTGAGTGATATACTTTCCATCCAAGAGATCTGAGCTCCTTGGTTATTTCAATTCTAACTTTTGAAATTTCTCTCAATTCAGTTTCGGATAAAATTGATTTTGCTCGGTTTTCTCTTCGGACTTCTGCAGAGGCATGAGAAAGTTCTCCTGGTTCAATAATTCCAAATTTCTCATAGTCCTCTTCATGATTGTCTTCACTTTCTTCATCTTGACGTTCTTCAACTTGGCCGTCTATTCCGTCCTCGTAGTCATTATTGTCGTAATTCCTAGTTGCCGGTATTAAATTTGTTGCAGCCGTGAAGACTTTCTTCACTCCTTTTCCAAATCTTCTGAGTAGGGGAACGTCTGGATTCAAAATTGAATTCACAAAATGTTCAACAAAATGTTTTTCAATAATATCTTCCAGCACGTCTTTCATCACAAGTGGTCGTGGACTCTCGAATTTGATTAAGAAATTCTCTAATTTTTTCAATTCAGAAAATTTGTACTTCCGCGTTCGTAATTCGTACACTTTGGAGAATAAATGTACACTTGAATTACTAGGAGAGTCGAAGAATTTATCCATGAAGTTTATCAATGTGGAATTGTCCTCATGTTCCAAACTTAGCTGGAAATCTACTGGGAGAATTTTGGCAACAAATTCTAGAAAAAGGTATCCATTCATTCGGTTCTTCGATTGCAGACCAGGGTCACTCCGAGCAAGAGCTTCGACAGTATCAAAAAAACAATCAGGCACATGAACAGATTTTTGAGTAACGGAATAAGAAATAGCTTTCTGGAGGCATTCTTCAAATGCTTCTAGGATTTTATGGTCATGATGATTCACAAGGTGTTTCATAATAGCGTCGCAACGTTGAGAATATTGGTGTAAAAATGTATAGGCCGAGACAGATGGCTCTGCTACCTGATCCAATAGCAGCTCCGGTGTATTGTCAAGAGTTACGCCGTCCAATTCTAAGTCATCGTTAACTGGAAGCTCCAGAGCTACATATGTTTCAACTTGTTCCTCTGTCTGTAGTGAAATTCTATTTTCTTCTTCAAATTTTTTATTCAAAAGTCTCCAATGTTCTAAAGAATATTTAGACTCGTTCACAATTTTTAAATTTGTTGATTGCTTGTTTCGAATTTTTTCAACGTTAGACTCCAATTTAGAAATTTTATTTTGGGATAATTTCAGATTTCTAAGACGTGTTGTTAGTTCCATTTGATGTCCCAATCTATCCCATTCTTGGCCTTCGTTTATATGGTTATAGAGTTGAACTTCTAGATGTAGAATTTCTTCTAAGTTTTGTGCCAGGTCTTGAATTCCATTTTCTTCATGGTTCGGTTGGTTTAGGACAATTTGTAAGTTTCTGGAGTATGAGATCTTTTGATTGGGAGCTATAAATTCTACAAGTCTATTTTGTGAGTAGTCAATAGTGTTAGTTGTATTTTGAGAATCTTCCTGATCTCTGGTCGGATTGTAGTAAGTCTCATGTACTTCATTCTTAGTTTTCAAAACAGTAATACGATAACCACGTTTTAACCAACCATTAATATGGAATAATTCCAATTTCCCTTCTCCTTCTACCCATGAATCTCCCCAGAAAAAACTTTCTGTGGCAAAGCCATGATCCGAACCATTTTTCCCACCTTTTCCACACTCACCATAAGCCCCTGGTCTTCCATCATTTCCCTTCTGACCATTCAAACATTCAAAATTTCCATGCTTCCTGTTCCAGTAAGAATCTTCTTGGTCTCCAGTCCTAATATGTATTTCACCACAACTCCCAGGGATTCCACCTGCTCCGCCCCGTCCACCCTTTCCTCCAGGCTTTCCTAGTTTACCTTCTTCACCCAATTCTACAACTTTTAAAGATGACCATACTTGTAACATCCCTGGATTTTCTACATGGCCATCCTTACCCATATCACCACCGAAACCGATACCGCCGTTCCCACCATTTTGCCCATTTGCACCATTACCCCCATTTGCAACAATGAATAAATTCTTAAGACCATCGATTGGCTGAATTCCAATGACAGTCACATGACCAGCACTCCCACCATTTTGTCCAGGATTCCCGTCTATCCCAATCCCACTTCGTACAGTATTCTGAGGTGGATTCATTTCAACTTGACTGAATTGGATCCCATTCACCCCTGAAGTATCAATTTTTATATTCTTGTCAATGATGACGCGATCCGCACATAATAAAATATTTCTCCCTGGTATAACCAAGTCCGTATCAAGGGTGAGGGTGCATTGAGAGATTATTCGAAGTTCAGGGTATTCTCTGTCACGAATCCTCTCTAGTTCATGACTCAATAAAATATGATGACCAAATATCTCTAAAGGTTGACTCTCACTTCCTTCCTCCTGACTGATTGTACTTGATTTCCATCGTCTCATATATTTCATGACGTCCTCCAGATCCTGAGCTTTATTTTGTGAAACATAGACCTTGAATTCTTCAGTAGTTGGAATCTGGACCCATTCATTCATTTTCTTCAACGTCAATTCAAGGTTTGGATTTTGTGAAGTAAATAAATCCAAATCAAATTGAAGGAATCCTTGTATATCAAATTCAATTTTAGAAAGGTTGACCAAAAATTCTTTCCAAGTGATATAACCTCGTTTCTTAAAAATGTCTTGTCGAATTTGTTCAATCTCTAATGTTGCGTTTACAGAAATTAATGATGCTTGACTAGTCTTTACATTCGTCATTTGTTTTTTCATTTCTTCAATTTTTTTTTCTTCTTTTTCACAGAAATGATTTGCTTCTGTGATTTGGCGAAGAGCACATTGCTTGATATCTCGGAATTCTTCATCTTCTAAATATTTGTCTTCAATTTGCTCAGAATTTAATCTCTCTGCTGCATGACGAACTTGTATTTCAATATTTGTTCGGATGAGACGAACAATTTGACGATGAGTACGTGGATCCAACCGATACTCGTTTAGGCGGGTTTCTAAAATGTCCAAAGGGTGAATACATGCCTTGTCTTCAACATTGATAAGGATTGGACAAAGTAGATTAATAATTCCTTGGATTGAATGACACTTGGTTAAATTTTCATAGAAAGTTGTTCCAACAGAGTCAAGTAGATTCGATCCACCGTTTAAATTATATTTGGATTTTGCAAATGAATTGAAATATGGTTGAAAGGTTTGGTATTCAGAAATATCATTGGTAAGAGATGTGAGATATGATAAATCATCACTGTGGAGTCTTCTTCGTGGAACAATGGCACAGAACCCATCTTCCTCACTGGATGGTTTAGTTAGAAAAATATTAAAATGATTACACAATGTAATTTCATTTTCAATAAATATAAGTTCATCTGAGACCAAGTAGACGGTAAAACTGATACCAAAAAAGTTGAGGAAACAATCGAGAACTTCTGTAATAGTATGTTGGCAGAGGAACATTCCAGGACGTAAAGGCACTCGCTCTTCATTTTCTTGGGACGTTAGGTCCAAGTTCAATGCTTGACTTCTTATTCGTAGAATAATTGTTATAAATTCAATTCTTGTGACATTGTCTAATGGTTGAGTCAATACTTTAAAATTTGTTGGGTCATTTAGAATGGATTCATCGAGTCTAATTACATTTGAAAAATTTCCAGTGATTTGATGAAGTAGGCAAAGGACAAATGTGTCAAATTCAATCTTCAACGCTCCACGGTACTCATCAGTGTCACTGTCATTGGGACCATTTTCCAAGAAACAATTTGTGGTCGTAGTCAAGGCTAGGTCAAACTGTGCAAGTCTAAATATATAGTCTGGTGAAGTCGGACTAACATCTTCGCTCAATAACTTGAGTAGTTTATCAAATACGGCTTCTGTGTCACTGTCCATTTTATTATCTGAAATAAGTTGGAAACATATAGGGTACTCAGGCAGCGTCTTCGCAGTTTCGCAG
>JAQIXO010000966.1:0-14606 GCA_034700305.1 Protaphorura armata
GGTAAGAAATTCTGCGCCCCAAAAATCTTGCGCCCTGGTGCGGCGCACCACCTGGCACCATGCTAGCTTCGTCTCTGTCCATGATGCACAAAATGAAGATTCGGGTATTTACACATGCACAACTCCAGGAAGGTATTCCCATCAAATCAACGTCATTGTACAAAGTTAGTACAGTACACTCTTTTTAAAGTACCCATGTTTTATATAACAATTAAATTCTATTATGCTTTTAGGCATCGAATGTCCGAGCCTTCCAGCACACAATGACATAGAATATTCAACGACGGAGACCATTGTTGGGACAACTGTCGCGTTCACTAGCAAGTGTCGAAATGCGGAGTTGGAACGCAGATGCTAACATGCACATCTTCAGGAAATTGGAGCGCGCCTCTGCCGCGCTGTGAAACTAATTAAATAAATTTCGATTAGTAACACATGCCTACAGAATATAGTTTCCTTGTTCGTTATTTTTTTTAACATTTTCTCAATCATTTCAATTTCCATATAATTTTTACGAAACATGTGTCCATGCTTGATTGTATCCCGAAAACAAAATTGAAGGAAATAATTCATAGGTGAAATTATAAATCCAGGATATTACAGAAGAATACGAATTGTCTGATGCTCGAATGCTCTATTATCTAAGGAATGGAAAATGGTCGACGTCATTCCCGCTCGACCTGTGTTCCAACAGACAAGCAATAACGAGGATTGTTTCCAAAATTACAATATTTCCAAATTCTGTTTATAATCATTTCAAAAGTATTTGATGTTCATTCGGGTGATCGTGCGTAACATTAAGTCTCTTGGGAATGCATTCACAAAATATTATTTTGAGTACAGTTATCAAAAATATGTTAAGTGTAGAGATTGTTATTATTTTATATGCATTTTCGAGTTTTGCAGAGTATTTCGTACAACTTTGGTTAGAAATAATTTTGTACACAGAAATTCTTAGAATTCAACGTGCTAAAATAATTTGTGTCACAATTTTATTAATACGCATTCAATTCAATTCAACGTGACCAAAGAATCAAATTAATCACATTGTTTATAACAAAATGCATGAGGACCATTAAAAACCCATTGCTTAGTTTAAACCAAGGACCAATTGCAAATACCATTGGCTTAACGGATTTAAAGAATCTTTTATCCAATTTAGAAGGGAATTCATCTATTTTTTGGAATGAAACTGGATACACAACAGAACTGTCCGTGAATGATTGTGATAAATGACAAGACATCCATAGTAAATAAAACGAAAGTATACCGAAGCCAGCGAAATATACCATTAGACTCCAGCCTAAAATATTTGTAAATGAAATTAAAGCGTACAAACATGTTATCAACGCAATTGTAATTCCAAAAATAATGAGTGGTAATGATCGATTTATGAACTCTTGTGCATTTCTGAACATGATTCGATGAGCTCTGCAGATAACTCGAAGCTTCCTCTTCATAGGAATTGGTGTCCTTGGACTAAAACTGCAATACAGTAAAATTAATTTATTGGAATACAATTAAAATCAAAATAGTAGTCGGCGAATATAGTTGTAAACTTACCATGTATTTTTCTCCAGCCAGCAAGTAGTACTGTTTCCGTATATGTAGACGCAAATACCTGCTGTTGCTAGTATAAATATATCTGCGGCTACAATGCAGAAGATTGCAAATGAGACGAGGAGGTATGAACCAGGGAAAACAACCACTTGAGCTATCCATGTAATCTTCCATTGCAATTTTAGAATACTATAAATCAATGGGAAAATTGAAGTTTCCACTACAATGAGTACTCCAATAAGTATTTTTGCAAACTTTTCCGCTGAATCAACCATGACGTCTTTTCTCTTCATTCCATAGAAACTCACTATAAAAATTAAATTTTTTGTAAATGTTGGGACGGTATCATTTTGTACCCGTTGCAGTTGAGACTAGTGGGGTTTTCGGAATGGACGGTCGGTCCGAAGTTTGTTGGAGTGGGTTAAAGTGTTTTAGGACTTTAGATGTCTACGTATTTGTATCAATTCTTCTATTGTGTATTGTAAAAATTTTTTTGGTAACTGCGTTTATCAATTACGGGTTACCAAATTTTGGTTTTGAATTTATTTTGCTTATATTTTTGTGTATTATAAATTTTCAATTTTGAATTATGTATGTCCAATATGTTCAATAAATTAATACTTGTAAAGTAACTAACTCAATTTTTTATTGAAGAGAAGAATTCCATTCCACAGAACCGCAGAGTCCATGTTTGAAAAGAAGACGGTTAATATCAAATATGTCACTATGAATGCTGTAATTCCAAAACCTCCAATCACAACATCTTCAGATGACACTTCAAAGAATATCAGAGTAAATACAAAATAAATGATTAAAAATATTCGAACGATTACGCAGAAATTGTAGACATTTTTGTTAAGGCTCTGATCAACTTTTGATTTTAACCCTGTCAATCTTCTTTTATTTTTGTCCCACTTCCAAGGAGCAATCCCGAGCTTAGACACACAAATCAGAACATAGTCTAGAATTTTGAATGTTTTCTCGGAAATCATGGCTGTAAATTTGATTTTGGATGTGAATTTCAGCTTAACTTTCTAGTTCAACTGGTAATCACGAAATGGTGTGTCGAAAGTAAAGGGCGCTGAATGGATATTAGTAAAGGCGAAATAATTTAGTTGTGGTAGAGAACTCTCGGCACTCAAGTGTAAAGAATTCTCATTATATTTTTAACACAAAATCGATATTATTCTATTATGAAATGCCCAAGCCTTCCGTGCTGGAATTAGTCGAATCACAAAATTTCCATGACTGTTTCAATAATACCGAAGGACAATCCGAAGGTTTCTAATAAAAAATGTATAATTAATATTCATTATATTCTCAACAGAAAAAATCCAAATTGATCAATTATAAATCTCACAAATATATTTTGTGTCCGACATTCGCTGGTAGAATGGCTGGTGTAATTTAATGGCCACTAATAAAACCTTACAAGTTCAACGTGTGACGTGCGACTGAGAAATTTTAAAAGTATTTTTAAATGTGAAGTAAAGAAAAGTAATCAACGACGAGTGTATTTTAGCGAAATAATTTAGTTGTTATTGTGGGCTAGCTCGACTTACGAGGGAATATCACATCAGAGCTCAAATGGTGTAGTCGTTCAGATTTGCGGAAATACATGCGTCCCCACCTCGAAAATCCAGGTATCATATGGGTTTCCGATTTTGAAAATTAGGGACCATTTTATTTCAAGGAGCACATGTGTAATGAAATCCAATTGCCTATCGAAAAATATTTGGATGAAATCCTTGTGCAATTGACTCTTGAGTGTTGCGAATTCTAATTATTTATTCGAAAAATATTCCATCCTATTCAATTACTTGTGGAACTTAAAGGCTCTGGTTACTGGGTGCTCTTATCATCCAAATAGTTTACCTTGTTAGTAATACGAATCAGTGCTAGAAGTAGTCAAAAAAACCATGAGTTCTTTTTAATTAACAGAAACACTGCTGAAGACACTTAAATATTAACCGCTTGCGCTTGGCTCACATCTTCGTGTTTAATTATGACTAAGCGGGCGTAATTCTGAACGCCAGCAAAAGGGTCCTACATTTCTTACTAGAATTTACACTCACCAAAATTATTGTTGAATTATTCAAAAAGACGTCCCGAGCGGTCGTCTTTTTACATGGTCGATTCATTCATTTATTATGTTATATGATATGTATGTATGAAGATTATTAATCCATCACCAGCGGACTATTAATCAGCAATATATTTCTGGATAATTCCCCTAGATTACACGATGACATTGGAAATTGGCTTGGGCTCCGTACGATATTTGCTGACTATCCCGAACTGGAAAGATATTTATATTTCAAATGGTTATTTTTGTCCCAATTATTATTTGTGCTTAGTCAACCCGTTTTCATACCAGATGCGTTAAATTTTGTGCCCCAAAACTATAATAGAAACAATCCCAAACCTCCCAGAAATCAAAAGTCACATTGGCCTGAGGAAATGCATTAGCATTTCCAACTTAAATTCTTTCGCGTATGAGTAGAATATTACGAGTGTTATTGCAAAGAAAAAACCTGCACACCCATTATGCAAAATGCTTTTGTCTGATACACTTCAAACTTGGCATGTCTGGTTTACATCTATACTTCCGTCCAGGAGATACGGACGATTTTTTCTAGCTCTGCGGAAGTTAGCTGGCTGATTCTGACTACTACCATGAATAGATTGAATAAGTTAGTCTGCGACTACTCTTGCCACACAACGGTACTTGGACATAGGATAATTTTGATCAATGTTGACTACCCCCACCCCATGCATGCAACTCGAAATACCTACTTTTACACCACAACGTTTCAGCGACTGCCTCCAATCATGAAGTACCGCTGCTCATTTGAGAAAGTTGAGGAAGTATGGTTTCCTTCTGGAAAACTCTGGCGTTCAGACGAAAGAAGGCCTTCGTCTTGTACGTTCGATTAAGCGCGGTGTTTCTAGATTAACTGGTGAAGTACTACAATCCAAATATGCAGACTACGAAAATCTCCATAACTCGGGCCCAGATTGCGATTTCGGCCCGCCCGCTGGGGTCAAAGTTTAAAACCCATGCCACCGAATGCATTGAAAAACTAGAGGTCAAAGCCAGCCAGTGGTGTCTCTTCTGGCCCAACCTGGCTTTTCTGGCTTGGGCCTCCAGTTTTACAATACATTAGATGGCATGGCTTTTACGCTTTGACCCCGCCGGGCTAGTCGAAATCGCAATCTGTGCCCGATTTATGGTGATTTTCGTAGTTTGCAAATATGAATTGACCATTCCACTAAGTTTAAGATTTTTCTGAAACATACAGTTCAATATGTTCCCTTGTGGGTTGTTTCAACTTAAACATGATAGTTGGCTTGCATAATTTCTTAACACGGTATTTCTCAACTGATTGTTTCGACATTGAAACACCGGAATTCCTCCCCTGCTAAAAAATTTTGTTTTTTTGACCCCCCGGGGGTCCGCCCGGAAAAATAAAAAAACACGTGTCTAATGTAATTCGAAGACCTCTCCAGAATTTTTTTTTGACGAAATCGGTGTGTAACACCTGCCGCCATTCCCTCGTTAGTGTTGGATTCAATTGGGATGGGCTCATTTAAATGCGGATGCTGCTTAGGATAGGATGATGTAGCCTTCTCCATTGTATCATATAATACAACAGGCATCAAGCTTTGTCGTGTGATGCTCAGATACTCTTGTGCATCTTCGCTGTAATTTGTTGTTTTGTCTTTTCCACCCAAAATTTTCAAATGACAGAATTCAATAGTCAGGAATATTTTTACAAGTTTGATTGGAAATGCTTTCGGTGACTGAGGAATGTGTTAAGACTGACACGGTGATGAGAAAATTAAAAAGATAGGTTTTCATCTTTGTTGCAAATCGTAGATAACTTGGTTTGACGAGAACTGAACAAGAATTGAGACGGATTAGCCAAACCGAGGTCTTTTAAGTATTGGCTAACAAAGGACAAAGCAGACATAGCACGGCGCAGGGCCCCCCGTCAGAATTGGCTGGATTTTGGATGTGTTGTAGACCTTGACCTCTTGAACAACTTTTGTTAAGGTCCCTACAAGACTTGGGGCACAGGACTCCAAGTACTCTTCGAAATTAAATGCTTGAATTGTTAAGGGACAAGTTCGGACAACTCCTTCAATTTTATTGCATGGAATTCTAGAAATTGGGTTAATGTCAACGTAGTATGACATGGATGACATACCATGTATGAGACTCATGATTGATTGCGGTAGCACAAAAGCAATGGAAACCTTTCGTAAATTATATAATGCTTGTATACACAAAGGAGAAATCTATAGTTTTCTAATAGGATGATGCATTCGCCGTAGTGACAAGGGTTTGTTAGGGAAGACTCACAAACCCAATAAATAATATTGTCAAACTTCAGATTTCAATAAGACAATACCAACAGAATAAATAGTTGTGGTTGACCAAAAGGATTAAATTAATAACCAAATTGATAACGAAACTCATGAATTTAAGAAATAACCTACTGTGGAATTCAAACCAAGGACTAAAATCCAAATTTATTTGATAATATTGACTAATTTTTAAACCAAAGACATTAATGCTATTTCCTTAATACAAAACACTAGTAATTAACATTGAACAGCAATTCTGTGACTAAATAGTGAATTCAGTTAGTGGTGTGCATATTACGTTATGTCAACGTAAGGACACGATATACGATACGATGTGATATGGATTAGGTGCATGATTACGTGACGTGTATTAACATGGAAAAGGTGCTCTTCTTTGATGGTGCGATAATATTGATTTTTGGTCTTAATTAGTTAGTTGTGTGCATTGAATTCAAATTCAAGGTTCCCAAAGGATCAAGTCAATGACAGTATTAATAACAAAATTCATGATGTCAAGGTACAAGCGATTGCTCAACTCTGACCAAGGGCCAAGTGACAACACCATTGGTTTGACAGATTGAAAGAATCTTTTATCTAGTTTGGTAGGAAATTCATCCAATCTCTGGAATGACAATGGATAAACCATAGAACTGTCCGTTAATGTTTGTGTTTTCTGACAAATTATATTCAGAAGGTATGACACGAGCACAATAATACCAATACAGTACATTATGGCAGAGGTATCTACAAAGTGTGATAATACAATGACCGCGTACAAACAACTAATCAATGTAATTATGGCTCCTAAAATAAAGAGTGGTATAAATATGTGTACGAATTCCTGTGCATGTCTGAACAAGACATGATGAGCTCGGAAGATGACTCGAAGCTCTTTCTTCACATGGATTGGTGTCCTCGGATTAGAACTGGAATACAATGAAATTAATTAATTGGAATTCAATTAAAGTCAAGATAGCAGTCGGAAAAAAAGTAGTAGCTTCATACCAAATATTTTTCTCCAGCCAGCAAGTAGTAGTGTTTGCGATGGTGTAGATGGAAAAACCTGCTGTCACTAAAATAAAACCATCTGTGACTGCATAGCAAAGGAATGCCAATGAGACGAGGACGTATGAACCAGGAAATACGATCACTTGGCATATCCATGTAATCTTCCATTTCAAATTTAGAATGCAGTAAATACATGGGAAAATTGAAATTTCCGTTACAATGAGTACTCCAATCAGTATTTTTGCAAATTTTTCTGTTGAATCAGCCCTGACATCTCTAGTCTTCGTCCCGTAGAAATTCACTTAAGATTTAATTTTAAATTAATAAACTAATTTTATAACCGTATGTAGTATAAATTAACTAACTCAATTTTGCATTGAAGAGAAGCACTCCATTCCAGAGAACTACAAAGTCCTTCTTTGAAAAGATGACAGTTAATAGTATATACGACAATGCCACTGCTGTAATTCCGATAGCTCCAACCACAATATTTACAGATGACACGTCAATAAACATCAGAGTAAACGCAAAATAAATGATAAGAATGGCTCGCACGATTAAATAGAATTTGAAAACAATCCTGTATACCTCAGGATCTACTTTTGAATTTAATGCCTTGATTCTTCTTTCCTTTTTGTCCCACTTCCAAGGAGCAATCCCGAACTTAGAGACACAAGTGAGAAAAAAACCCAAAATTTTGAACGTTTTCTCGGAAATCATAACTAAAGATTTATATTTCGTTGAGAATTTACAAAATACCTCTCGAGTTCAACGTGTGACGCCTGACTGACGCATTTCGAAATGTGAAGAATAGAGAAGTAATGAACGACGACTGGATGCTAGCGAAATTATTTAGTTGTTAATATATGTAGTTAGCTCCCTTCGGCCAGATTGCCAATATATATTTTTTATTATATTGCCAACAGTATTCATATAAAGTTAAAAGCTGATATTACACAACCTTGTGTTGCATGAGTAAATGTATGTCTTCTTAAAATGCTTTCGACTGATTAATTCATCGAAAAACGTCAAGGCTAAATCCATGCCTTTGTTTGAGTACTCAAACTCTTCCATTGAATACCAACTTAAATTTCTGAATCATTCTTTGTTGATTACAGGAATGTTTTGAAAAAAACACTGTTTATCCTAATATGCCAAATGAAAAAAAAATTATAGTGGAATTACAAGAAAGGCTGTGCTAAATATTTTATCCGTTTTTACAAATTTACTTGCTTGTGCTTGGTTAAATTATTATTTGGGACTGCCTCCGTCCTTTCTCGCCCAGTGCCGTAACTAGGACTGCGCGTGTCATTTTACACCAATTTTGAAATTGAACCACCTCAAATTTTAGTTTAATTTTACAAATAAGTCCAACGAAACACGCTGAAATCGACCCGGATGTCAATAACAAAAAACATTTCCGAATTACATTGGAGGCAATGGGAATTTTAAATTTTTTCTTAGAAAATCGGATTTCCGAATTCGGAGTAAAATTTAGACCGATATTTTCTAACATTCTCAAGTAAGTGATTGTAGTAAGTACGTGTTTTTGAAATTTCGGCAAATTCATATTTTAATTAGGAGAATATTGGTCAGTATATGCCTGTCCGTGCCACCCGTAAGAAATATTCCACTTTGTGAAAATTAGAGTCTAACTCTGGACCCAGTATCTATTAACTTACAATAAATATTCACTCCGAATTGAATTGACGATTCCAAATCACAAGCAATCATTTCAACTTTCTAGCATTCCATTTTTCTTATACAGGGTGGGCCAATGAATTAGGGTCAACTTTGAATGACCATAGCGCGGGAACGCCTTGTCCCAATCTCTCGTGGTAGGGCTCATTTGAAAGCCAATCGCATTTTGAATAAGGGTCATGTCACTCTAAAATTCAAAATTTTGAATAAGGGGTCACAAGGTCACGTTGAATTCATTTTCTTGGTTAACCCATGACCTGGAGGACTCAAAAATGGCTGAAAGGTCACGAGGTGACCCAGGTCAAATGAGATGCCAATTGATCGGGGAGGTCATGCAGACAACGTGTACCAAGTTTCACATTTTTGTGACCACCCCTGCTGTGTCCCGGGGTCAACAAAGTTCAGAATCTCAGGAGTATCACTAATCCGGGTACACTTTCATGGCCTTGTCATGCCACACAAGTGGTCACAAAAATTTGAAACTTTCCACGGTGTTTCCCCTTGACCTCCTCCGTCGATTGACACCACATTTGACTTGGGTCATAATGGTGACCCCGCTGGTGACCTCCTTTTAGTCCATCTGGTTGTGGGTTAACCGGGAAAATGAATTCAACGTGACCTTGTGACCCCTTTGTAAAAATTTTGAATTTCAGAGTGACATGTCTGTTATTCCAAAAGCGATTGGCTTTCCAACGAGCCATCCCTCGAGAGATTTGGACAACGTGTTCCTGCGCTGTGGTCATTCAAAGTTGACCCTAATTCATTGGCCCACCCTGTATGCGGCGCTGCCTCTTAAATAATCCATTTATAAGTTCGTCTGGCAGGAAGGAAAACTGTAATTTTATAGTATTACGTACCAACAAAACGACTAGAGAAACAAAAGCTGGAATTACACAGCCTTTCTATTGCCTGATTAAATATATGTCTTCTTAAATTGCTTCTGACTATGAATTATTCATAGAAAAACGTCAAGACTAAATCCATGTCTATCTTTGAATACGAAAATTCTTCTATTGAAAACCAACCTTAATTTCTAAAGTGTTCTATGTTGACAACAGGAATCAATTGTAAAATCACTGTTCATCCTAATAACCCACTCAAAAATTGTAATGTCATTACAAGTAATACTGCACTCAATTTTTATCCGTGCTTACAAATTGATTTATCGTTAGTGCTTTATTAAATTGCTAATGTGGGCTAGCTCCATTTTGCCAGATCCGTAATTAGGATCGTACTATCCCTCGTGAATGTATTAAATTCTTATTATTTATTCAACAAGAAATCCATATTTCATAATTAATACATGAACTCTGAGCGTCATTAGCTTTATATGGACTCTTGGACTGAATTCTAAAGAAGTCATGAAATGTCAAACCGAGTCGTATTAAGTCGTCTTTAACTCTGAGAGTCAAGGACAAATTTGGACTGTGGGAAACTATGCTATATATATATACACAATCGGGTACAAATAACTAATCCATGCAATTTCATTTCCCAAAATAATGAGCGGTGTTGGTTTATAGATGGATTCCTCCACAAGTCTGTATCTGTACATGAGGTGATACTCGAAGCTTCTCATTCTCATGAATTTATGTAAAATTATGTTAATGTTCTGTTGTTAATGGGCACATATATCCTAACAAGCAATGCTAATGCATTACGTACAAGAATCCAGAGTTTTATTAGAAATTGAACAATTAAATTTTTCAAATAGACTGAATATTGCCGGTACCGCACAAATGCCATCACTGCAAGGGATTATGTGTATATTTGTAACTTACAATGATTTCAAATTCATCTCATTATTTATTCATTCATTGACATTTATTTTATATGAATTAATCCTTTTTAATTAACAAGGAGACGGGAGGGCATATTTGTCCTCAACTTTCATGTAAGTGACAGTTGCATTTGACATGACTGGTCTTCCAATTGTTTGAGTCAAAGTGATCTGAGCACATTTGGACGTATGATCCATGTACCTTGATTTGTATTGAAAATCCGCAATTCTCTCCGGAGTCCAATCAATTTCATTCAGAACTTCAGTGAATCGCTTGCCAGCATGTGTTTCAGGGAGCGTCACGCGGACATCCGTTGAGCCTGGCACACTGTAAATGAAAATACCGCGCCCGCGAAATTTAAAGATCAATACATCTAGTACAGGGCGGCCCATAAAATTTGATTACTTATTTATTTTTCTTACAATTCCACTTTTTCAATTCCAAATTCCTTAAGAGTGTCTTGGTATGGATATTGGCTTCCACAGATCCAAGTGCTCATTCTAGGGTAGTACATAATAAATGCTTGACACATTTCTTCTTCAGTAGAAAATCCGCCGAGTGTCACATTTTCCCGCTCGGTGGTTTCATACAAACATTCTGTGTAAAAAAAATAATAACACACGATATGTATATAATTTATTTGTCAATTAATTTGCAAGAAATTAAATACATACTTACCAATTGCTAATTGATCTCCAGGCAATACTTTAATTTCTTCCCGTAGAGGGCGATTTTGTTGGAAGTTAAAATTATAATTATTATCATAAGCAATCCAAGGCAATTCTTTCCCATCACGGAAGTGTCTCAACTTCATTTTTCGTCCTGGAAAGAAATAAATTCGAAAATAAAATTTTAGGAAATTTTAAGTCTGGAGTTTTAACTTGCCAGCAGTATGAGAATGAAGCATTATAATGAACATGTTGATTCCTGTGCTCGGGGAATGTTCCTGCGTGCA
Source organism: Protaphorura armata (assembly GCA_034700305.1). Lineage (NCBI taxonomy): Eukaryota > Metazoa > Arthropoda > Collembola > Poduromorpha > Onychiuridae > Protaphorura > Protaphorura armata. The sequence continues at coordinate 11,377 of JAQIXO010000966.1, forward strand.
CTCTGAACTGCAATGGCCGACCTTTATGAATGATTTTGTTCTGGGTGGGATAATATGGCCACTTAAAGAGTGCAACACAGTCAAGGCCGTGGCTTCATGTTCTCTGTAAATTATTTCAGATTTTTTTTTGCATTTTTTGAAAAAAAAATTAAATTTTTATTTTCTTTTAGATTTTAAATTTTTTTTCCAACTTTTTTAAATTTTGTTTGTGGCTTTGACTTTGAAACACCGTAATTTCGGAGTATAAAAAACACTTGCCCGGCCTCAAATTTAACGCCCTCTACTCGTTCCGGATTATTGTAATGAATTTGGAGCATGTAGTATTTATCTTCCTTTCCTTCGCTGATTGGAAATCCAACGTTTTCTGGGAAAACAGCTCTCCATCAAAAATAGATCTCTAACAAAAATAAACCCATCTGTAGCTGCATGGCAGTAGAATGCAAATGAGATGAAGACGTATGACCCAGCGAAAACAATCACTTGGAATAGCTACAGAATCCTCCATTTTAGAATACCCTAAATCAAAGGGAAAATGAAAGTTTCCGCTGCAATGAGTACTCGAGTAAGTATTTTGGCTTCCGCTGAATCAACCATCACGTCTTTTTTCTTCATCCCATGCAAACTCACTGAAAATTAAAATTTAATTTAATGAGTATTTTTGTAAATGAGAGATTGTGGAATATAAACTAACTAACTCAATTTTTCGTTGAAGAGAAGGAATCCATTCCAAAGGTTCGCAACGTGCGTTTTTGAAAAAAACACTTTCAATAGTAAATACGTTAGTATGAACAATGTGATTCCGAAAACTCCAATTACACTGTCTTCAGAAGACACTCCACTCACTTTCATCTTGCATACAAAAATACATGTCACCATTTTCAATAAAACCAATTCGATTTACATTTTTTATTACATTTCATTTAAAAAATTTATTACTACATGTATTACAGCTACAGCTGTATTGTGACTCGACTCGGATGTGATGTGCTTGCGCGTGCACAAATAATAATGGGTTGAGTGGACTTCGTTATCGGCTGATTTTGCAAAGGTGCACTCCGAACTCGGTGCAAGTAAGTGTGTTCTACGTGTCTGAACATTGGACCATTTATGGCGACCACCTGCTTTGGTGTGCTCATCTTAAGAAATCTGATGATGGCAGTCCTGAACATTTTTATCTTCACACATGAATCGCCAGTCATGATAGTTGATGCATCTAGTATTTCCAACTCGATCACTAAGCATGATATTCCTAAACAAACTGCAAACACAGTGAATGGAATTCTCAGAAAATCCATGTTCATTGGTTTAGGATCAGGGTTAACTTGTTGGAATGCGGATGGCGCATACATATATTGCAAAATTGATGTGCTCCGCGGGAGAAGTTTATTATATTTTCCTCGAAATCTGACTTGAAGTCTTTGAGACATTTGGTTTACATCTTTCCACTTTTCCCACAAACCTGACTCAATTATTACACGGAAAGTCGTTTTAACCAGTTTGTATATATAACCCGATGTAACTGAGAATTGCCTAAGATTGACAAATTCTTCAATGAGACCAGTGTGAACTAATTGTGTAGCATTAGACAGTACAACTTGAAGAAGTTCTTTAGTGTTGTACCAGTCCCAGCTACTAATAATTGCGAAATTCTTTGACATACTCTTGTTACCCAAAGTGGTTTCCACCGGTTGATTCTCTGTGATTGTGTATCGAAACTCTTCCGTTATCAACATATACGCGGTAGAATGTATCACTCTTTGGCAATGCAGACATAAGGAGCCATCAAACATGACAGGCATGTCGGGGTATCTGGTCCCATTTGGGTAACCAACGAAGGAAGAGCTCACAATCTGCAAATCAATTTGTCCAAGTTCGTGGAGATCTTTGGGATATGAGAGTAATGTAGGTTTAGTTGCAAGTGAGGTTAGAACACCTGAGTATCCATTCGTAATCACAATTGCCACTAGAATCCATGCAGCAAACAAAAGTTTTACTTGTGATTTGAGAGTGTTAGGTATTGAGACACCCTGATGCAGCAGCGTTCCCAACATACACGCAACACCAACACTCGGATTGGGTCCGCCAAATAAGTATTGGTTGTTCCGAAATAAAAATAATGCAATATATACTGACACCACTGATAGCGAAGTAGAGCCAAGTTCGAATATCCATTGCATTATACAACGCTTTTATATTGTTCTCTGAAATTTGACGCTTAGTGGCGAATATTAGCAAATGGTACGGTGAAATATGCACTGTGAGTGTACTGAATACATAATATTTATTTCCGATAGCTGTGATTTCGCCGAGAACGTATCCAAATTCAATTGATCCGTAGGTATAATTGTACTCTTCTTCACTAAATCCAACATAGGTTAAATTAAATTTCCTCACTATTTCTAAACGTGTACAGTCATATTCGTCGATCAAGCTCAATTGATCAAATAAACCCATCCACCGTTCCATTTCATTATTTTTATGTTGCGTCGGCTTAAACATGATAGTTGGTTTGCATGAATTCTGAAGGCGGAACTCCTCAACTGATTGTTTGAAATATGAAAAAACCGGAATTCCTCTCCTGTCCTTAATTTCCGTATACCAAATTTTCTCAAGATCGTTCACACTAACAAAATTAAATTCCACTCCTATCCTGTTGAACATTCCTTCCTCACAGCGGAAACAAACCAAATTCATGTCAACTCCATTGTATAATTCAACAATGGTTCCGAGAAAGCTATATCCATCATGCGCTGCAAGAGCCACAGATTCCCGCTCATTTTTTTTCAGATTCTCATTTGTGACCAAAATTGTGAGGTCGTGGATTGAGTTGTACTCAACATAAGTCAGAATAACCCCCTTTATCACATTTATGTCTGGCTTGTTCGGGATAAAAATTATTTGTATACGACAGTAAGTGTACTTCGTATTTGAGTCAATTGGAATGGACTCATCACTGTGCTGCGTTATATGGGGGGAGAACACTGCAAATATTAATTTTTAGATGTTTGAAAATATTTTATACTTTTGAACTTTTTTAATTTTTTTTACAGGTTTGGATTCCAAAACTTTTGGAATCCAAACCTATATCCAAACCAAGTTTCAAATTCCAAACCAAGTTTCAAGTTTCAAATTCCAAACCAAGTTTCAAGTTTCAAATTCCAAACCAAGTTTCAAATTCCAAACCAAGTTTCAAGTTTCAAATTCCAAACCAAGTTTCAAGTTTCAAATTC